>OOFC01043560.1:0-12365 GCA_900323345.1 Pseudochromis fuscus | reverse complement strand
TATGTACTTAACTAAAAAAGATGAAATAACTGAAAACATGTTTTATATTCTAGTTTCTTCAAAATGGCCACCGTTTGGTCTGATTACTGTTTTGCACACTCTTGACATTTTCTCCATGAACTTCAAGAGGTCGTCACCTGAAATGGTTTCCACTTCACAGCTGTGACTTATCAGGGTTAATTAGTGGAATTTGTTGCTTTATCAATGGGGTTGGGACCATCAGTTGTGTTGTGCAGAAGTCACGTTAAGCCCTATTGGACAACTGTTAAAATACATATTATGGCAAGAACCAATCAGCTAACTAAAGAAAAACGAGCGGCCATCATTACTTTACTTTACTCTACAATGTAAATAGTCATGAAAATAAAGACAACACATTGAATGAGAAGGTGTGTCCAGACTTTTGGCCCATAGTGTATGAAAACACATAGGTCATATATATGAAGGTACACTAATAGATCCAACCTTTCAGTGCCTATATAAACAACATAAAGCCCACATGACTCCTCATTTTGATAAATGCAGTTTTTCAAGTCTTTTGAAATTTGAAGTAAGTTTGATGTGATTAATGAATCCATTCTTTCATACCCCTAAAGATGACAGTGTTTTTAATGGCATTTGTTCTTGCTGTAGGTAGTGTAAAGTTTCCTACCGCAGCATATCTTGTTATATATGTATTATTTTCTGTAGTAAAAGAGAGATTGATCAAAAACTAGATCAAAAACACTTACATGTACAAGGATTATGCCTTGACAGAGGTTTGTGCTCTGAGTGAGACATGTCAGGTGTAATTATCACTGCTGTGAGTGTCACACAGTTAATTTAATTTTAAAGAATAGGTGAATATTGTGGAAAATGAGTTTTTTCTGTCTGTAGTTAGTAGAGTGATACATCTCTGCCTGTCTGTGTAAATTAGTGTCCCATTTGGAGTGAACAAATCACACAACATTGCTTGCAAGCTAAGAGGAGCTGGATCTCCAACAAACATTGTGCAACTGAACAGCCAGTACTTTTCAACAATAGATGTGATGTTGTGCCAAACTGCACTTGGATAATGTTCTGGAGGCTGGAGACTTAAAAAAGACTCCCAGGAAATAAATCAATTTCTACCCACCGCTACATTGTTATTAATTCTTCAACTAAAGGCTGTGTAGCTGCCGGGGTAGGTTCTTCTGTCCTTCTTGTAAACCTGACTTTTTTCAACTCATGACCCCGTGCTTTTTCCGTGTCAGTGGTCAGTCCCGTGTCGCCTGAAATCCCCTAATTCTTTGTCATGATGTGATGATGTTGAACTTCACGTCCCATTCAGTGCGTCATCACCATATGGCGTAGGCTTTTGATGTACACTAGAGATTTTGGTCATTGATGTCACCACCTGCTGACTATGTGTTGGCCCTGATTAGGCCTCCATGTAGTTATCTGCTACTAGACACTGGTGATTTATACAAATGATAAAATTTACAGTTTATAAAATGCTGTTTTTGTGAGGTTGGCAACATCGATCTGTATCAGTACCCAGACACAAAGATAAAAAAAAACAAACGCCCACTTTGACCTCAGTTGGGTCAACAGTGTTATTATTTATGTCTCCTTTATGTCACTGATATCCTGTGTTTGTTGGCGTCTTTAGTCTCAGATCTTGTCCTGATGGTTGTGGCAGATTTGGCCATCGACAGTTCCTCTATGAATCGCCTCTTCCCGTCGAGATGAGGCCAGAAGTGTCAACAATGCCTGGCAGGAAAAAGTTGTGACTGTTACTGTCAAGCTGTTGCACTTCATTTCAAATCAAGTGTCTGTGTGTGTCTGTGTCTGTGTTTGTCCTATGCCACAGAGGGAAGCTGATGGACGTCATCATGTTGGACTGAGACTCGCGGCATCAAAGAGCCGCCGAACGAGAATTTCAACAGAACAACATGAGCCATTGTCCTCCTGGTCTGCTGTGCACAGGAAAACCCTGTTCATGATCCCATAAAAATATGTTTGGCAGATTTATGGAAAAGCGGCACACATGGAGCCCGGTGAGGTTTTAATGGCCAGTGGGTTTCCCAAAAGAAAACAAGGGGTTGCCAGAGTGAATGCCACTGAATGTGTTCAACTACTGCTCATTAGGCTGGACTTCTTGAAAGATGCAGGCCTTAGATTACAATACCAACAAATACCCAGAATCTAAAATATTTTTTGTTTATTTCCAAGAACAATTGACATTTAACGCTCACAAAAGTGTGTGTGTGTCTGTGTCTGTGTGTGTGTGTTTCAGAAAGTGTGTGTCCTTACTTGTATACTGTACATGCATGCACACTGCCCGTGTGTGTTGATAAACTTTGAATAGGGAGGGACCATCAGCGGAGGGCGGAGACTGGATCCAGGACCACTTCCCATGATGGGAAATGTGTGGTCAGAGGGGTTTATAAATTCCTACCCATGTTTATCCCCAGCCCAGAATCTTATCAATTCTCATGTTATCTGTGCTGCAGAAAGGAAACGTCTGGCCCACGATTGCAGTGTGTTAGGCTTTATTAGAGGAAGGGGCAAAAGCTTTACAAGAAATGGACTGTGAAATCCACTGGCTGGTCTGAAAAAAATCAGCATTGTCTTATTTGTTCATTTGGATTGGTGAGTGCTGGAGAGGAACGTGCATGTCCTCTGATTTTTGATCTGAACTTTGCCTGAACTTGGCTCACAGTAACTCTCAAAACCTTGGACTACACTGTTCACCCCCGCCCCCTCAGCACCAATGTACTCCCAGGTCTCCAAGTACAGCTCGCCGGGCCAAAAGAAGAAGCAGTACCGCTCCAAAGGCAAGAGCTGTGGCTACTACATGCGAATCGTCTTCTTCTTCTCTTCGCTCATTCAGTCTCTCATCATAGTCAGCCTCGTGCTCTTTCTGATCTATGGTAAGACGCAGGACTCGGCATCCATAGACCGCATCCAGGACCTGGAAGAGAGCTTCAGCCGACTGTCCATTGAAAACGTTGAGCTCAGGCAGCAGAGGAAAAACCTGACCAACTTACTCAACATCACCCTGACTGAGAAGGCTCGAAATGACTTCGACCTGGCCAAGCTGCGCTACGTCTGCAACATGTCTGTCATGTTCTTCCGCGATTACGAGAGGAAGCTGGTGAGAAACTAAGATAAGACGTTTGATTATATCCAACAAGCAAGTGGCTGTCTTTAGCAGTAACTTTGTTTTCTTATGTGCATTTTATTATATGTCTCACATGGAACTGAATTCCTGAGCTTTCAGCAGCAATAATAAAAAATCATGTCTTTTGGTATGGTTCACTAAATTGGTAGTGGTAAACTGGTCAAAGGAAATACCTGTCAATATAAAAGTTCTTGAAGCTGGTGCTTTATTCATCTATAGAGGTGTAATGTAATCACACTGGTTTCATACACTGGGTGAATGTACACCAGAGATTCTAAATTATTAATTGCAGTTCTGCAATATATTCTGTTTTTCCAACAAGATGCAATAGTGCTAATTATTTTTATTGTAATTATTATGTATCCACTTCAGCCTGCATGCTACAGCATTGTCAAAAAAGGTGTAGAAAAAACAATGTTGACAAATTACTTATAATTATCATTATATGATAAAATCATTTTTGTTTTTAATTAATATTTATTTATTTATGTTAATCTGCAACTCGCAGCTGGTCCAGAACAAATGACTTAAATACCATTTGCTTTTCTTTCATCAACACAAACAGGAAGTGTGTAATCATGAAGTATTGTCCTGCAAGTTCAAAGGTCAGGCTGCCGGTTGCCCACAAATTCGTAAGTGTGATATTTCTTCAATGCAAACCCAAATATAATTAGATGCACATTAAGTTGTTACCCCTAAAACACACATGCATCTGAAACAGCTTTATTTTTGTAAATCCTTTCTCTCTCGTAAAATAAAATCACCAGGTAACTGTGACTGTGGGCCACTGACTGAGATGATAAAAGACCGGCTGGCGCTTGTGGAGTCAAACTTCACCCAAACAACACAGAGGATGAGGATGGAAATGGACCAGACTGCCAAAGAGAGGGACTACATAAACTTGGAGGCCATCCGTCTGAGGAGGGACAAAGCCGTCCTGGAAAAGGAGTTGCTGTTCTTTAAGCAAAAAACAAAAGATGAGTTTTCCATGTCCCTGGGTTCTGTCTCCAATGTCTCCAGGGCTTTCCTACAGAAGATCGAGTCTCTCTTCCCTGCATACAGTCCTTTCCATCTCACCTGTCCGAAACAGAGGGAGTACCTGGAGCAGATCCACACCAACTGCACCAGTCTGTCCCGAGAGGTGGAAGACAAGCTGCAGCATTACCTGAACAGTGTAGGAAACCAGGTGTCCAACATCCAGGCTGAAAACATCCGCTTCAAGGCAGAAAACGGGCGACTGTTTGAGGACTACCGCTGGTGCAGCCAGAACCGCACGGCCCTGATCGAGCAGAACCGACAGAACTTGGACAAGCTTCAGAGGAAACACGATCAGGAGAAGGAGAGACTCCTGATGGAGAAGATGAGGCTGAATGGAGACATAGAGGTCCTCACAAACAATGTCAGATATAAAAGTCGAGAAGTTGATCACCTGACGGAGCAAATCAAGTATCTCAACATGTCGTGCATGGCAAAGGTAAGAGAACACTGGTCTCATAATATGTAACAAGCTCTGCAGGGGGTTAAGCCTGTTTTTGTAACTACTTTGTGTTCATTGTTTAGCTTTTAAATTTTAAGATTGCTCTTAGATTATCAGCATCAGACATGGAATTTAAAAAGATAAAAGTAAATGGTTTAGTTTAATGTAATGTGAGTCTATACAGTAATCACATTACTTGTTTTTACTACACTACAGAAGCCCTGGTAGATGTAGTGATATGTTAAAGTAGTGAGCGAGTGGATTCACACATTTTAGCTTTGTTGTCACTAATACCCTGCAGAAGAATTAACAGCTTGTACCAGGACAAGTGTAGAAACACCACAAAGCCCAAATCACACTGCTTCTAGATAATGAGTTCTTACATAAGACGTATATGATCAAAAGAGCCTGATTGGTCACTGGAAATGACCCAGCTTTATGTGCAGAGGAGGAGGTGGAGGAGGGAAATGTCTGCCAGTAAAGAACAAGAGGGCAGAAAGGTGAAACCTGGGCAAATACTGTCTGTGTTGTTAAGTGTCGACTGCTGAGTAAAGACAAACTTAGAACCTCTGTGTGAAGCTCTACATTTTTTTCTTAGAAAAGAAAATGAAATCCAATATCATATTAGTTTTCATCAATTCAAAATGTTTATATGTGTATTGATAAGAACATGAGGAACATAACATGACATTCCCAGACTAACATTTCTCTCTTTTTATTTCAGGCAGGTTTAGTTGGATATGGAGGAGGCCTGGCCTCTCGGACAGGCACACAGACCCAGTCCGGATGGGGCTCATTTGGTGGTGGTGGATCCAGTTCATCTGGTGTGGGTCAGTTTGGTAGAACAGCATCTGGTGGGTTAGGTTCAAGCTTTAGCTCATCTGGGTCAACACTGAATAAGCCAGCATCTACTGGAACAGGCTCTTCAGGCTCATCCTTGTTCTCCGGAAGTTCAAGCTTAAATAAGCCAGCATCAAGTGGGACAAGCTCCTCAGGTTCATCCTTGTTCTCTGGAAGTTCAAGCTCAAATAAGCCAGCATCAAGTGGGACAAGCTCCTCAGGTTCATCCTTATTCTCTGGAAGTTCAAGCTCTTCTACGTTCAATAAGCCAGCATCAAGTGGGACAAGCTCTTCAGGTTCATCCTTATTTGGAAGTTCAAGCTCAAATAAGCCAGCGTCAAGCGGGACAAGCTCTTCAGGTTCATCCTTATTTGGAAGTTCAAGTTCAAATAAGCCAGCGTCAAGCGGGACAAGCTCTTCAGGTTCATCCTTATTTGGAAGTTCAAGCTCAAATAAGCCAGCGTCAAGTGGGACAAGCTCTTCAGGTTCATCCTTATTTGGTAGTTCAAGTTCAAATAAGCCAGCGTCAAGTGGGACAAGCTCTTCAGGTTCATCCTTATTTGGAAGTTCAAGCTCAAATAAGCCAACAACCAATTCCAAAAGCTCCTCAGGCTTCGGGTTTGGGTTCGGGTCATCGTCTGGGTCTACTGGATCTTCTGGGTCTACTGGATCTACTGGGTCATCTGGATCATCTGGATCATCTGGATCTACTGGGTCAACAAGTAAAAGCAGTGGATTTTCATGGGGTTCATTGGGGTTTGGGAGCAGCAACTCAGGACAAAGTAAGCCGGGGAGTACATCAGGAAAAGGAACATCAAGCAGTGGATCTATATTTGGTGCAGGACGGACGAGTGGATTGGTCAGCCCAGGTAAGACTGAACGAATGCACCAGTTGCAATTGTCTGTTGACTGTTATTCTCATTCTGGGATGTTTTTCAAATATAAGTTTGGTATATTTCTCTCCAGAGACTGTGTGTTCTCTGGATAGTTAAAATGATTAGTTAAAGCTTTTCAGACAACATCCATCTGCTTCCATTGTGAGATTCTCAAAACCAGGGCGCTTAAATAAGAAAACATGTGGATGGACATGCGTATAGATCATTTGGGTGACCTAGCCCTTTAAGGAAACATCATGGACACGCACAACTTTACACCGAACCATCCACTTGTATTCAGAGCCTTTATTTGAGTCTAAACTCTGCATATACATTAAAATTCCTGCACCACCCTTTAAATGATTGCATGTGGTGTTTGGGGGCATGACTGTGTGTAACTCAATAGAAATTCCTAGATGCTGCACTCACTTATTATTAGAATATTACATACCAGCTCCATTCATTCCTCCCACGGCTGAATAATGACAAATCACTGTTTTCTTTTGTTTCACCAACAGTCAGCGTTTCTCAGCACGTTCAAGATCTGCAGCGGCTGATCAACCCCCCTGGCCCAGAGTGAGTATTTATTTTTTGTCCTTGTAGGTTGTAAATGTATGTGCAGAGCTAATATTCTATATTTAAGGTAAAATCTTTCAATAATTTCTACCGTACATCCCCACAGCGCACAAGTGAAGACATAAATATTTCAAAATCAGCAGTGGCAGAAGTTTTCAGATCTTACTTAATTAAAAATGCCAGTACAGTTTCAACAAACTCCATTAGGAGAAAAAGTTGGGCATGAAAAATCCTACTTAAAGACATTTTTTAATATTTGGAGGAACTGTTAACAAATCATACACATCTGAACATCAAAAAGGTTGGAAACACTGGTTTAGTCTTCACCACTTTGTTCTATTTTAGAAGCTTGTTATGTAACCCATTGTGTTTGATGTTTGAAAAGTAACCAAAGCTGTGACATAAGTGTAGCAGTGTAGAAAGTACAATACAAGTGTAATTTAGTGGAAGTTTAAAGTACATAAAAATGGAAATGGTCTTGGTTACTTCGATATTTATGGTTACATATATTTTTTAGCTTTCACCACACAGACAGTATGTGTTTGTTGTTTGCTGACAATAAGAAACTCGCATCACATTAAGAAACAATGCAGTAATCTTGTGTTTTCTCTCTTTTCTTTCTTTTCCTTTTCCAGGGAGAAACAAGATCTCTCCAGGATCCTGGGTTAGTCCAACTCTGTGAACCAAGGTTAAGAACCTTAACAACAAACTGAGTTTAATTTGCCATTGTATCTTTTACACACAACTAAATGCCATCTCCTCATGTTGACTTCATGTATTGTCTATTAATAAATGTACTGAATGATATGCATTGGTTATGACAGTTAATACCATATTATGCATGTATAAAAGTATTTTTATTAACTTTTGCACTTTTGAATTCAAAATGTGAAAATTGGGGCTTATGCATGAGTGAATGACATGTAGTATTTTTAAACTGTAAATACATCAAAATAAAAGCTTTGTATAAACTGAAGTGCATCGACTCCGCCTGCCTCTTTTTGTTCTTGATCTCTTATAAACAAAGCTATTTAAAATATTACCCCCATTCAGACCCGGAAAAAACCGTTTGTCCCTGTGTGCGTCACCTATTGTGTGGCTAATTGTCTGCAAATGACTTTCCAACCCCTCCTGTGACAATTTACTGGCAACACAATTTAATCCTTCTAGCATGTTTATGTTTACCTGCCAACCTGTCAGTGGGCCGGCAGACACAAAAGGGAGGAACCTTACATGCTGTTGTTATGAATGATGTGCCATCTTTTCACCACAGAGAACACGGATGTCCACAGCCTAAATAAAAATCTTAAAATATCTCTTATAAAGACCACGCAAAGGGTGAGAAGATGGAGCTTGGTCCTGAAACAACCCTGAGAACAGCAGCCATATTTTATCTGTAATTTCTAGTGAATGCTTAATTCAGAAAACAAAGGAAAATGAATACAGATCAAATATAAACTTGGCAGTTAGCTTCTGTGTAAAAGTAAATATTCCAGTGTTGTCATCAAAACAGACATTTTACATTATGTAAGTGTTGTGTCAGATAATTGAATTACAATGTACAGTATGAAGTAAAGTTAATTTAGACCAAACGGCTTCACTATGGAGCCAGAATGAAGTGGAGGGGAAAAAAATAACATCATGAGAACAGACAAACATCCTGTTCGTTGCACGGTGAAAGGATGGGGACGTATTGTTAATTCAAGAACCAAAAGTGTTGTTGGTGCCAATTAATAAATACAGTACTTAGACTACAGTGAAGGGGTAGCTCTTTCCCGTCTAAAGGATATCCTTTGTTTAACACCAAGTGTTTTTCCACATTTGGGATGTGCAGCTCACTGCAGGGGTATCTGTGACGATACTAAAGGTCACATGGTTGGATACCTCTGGGAGTCACTTTATTAGTCGGGCTGAGAGTCGGGATGTGTTAAAACTACTACACGGGAAAGTCATCACAATGATACTGATCTGTGCAAACATGTTTCCTGTTGTCTCATCACATTTTCCTGTCAACTCATGTCATTTCTCTATTCCCTGTACTCTAATGGCGCCACTCGCCATTGTTTAATCAGCCAGAACAATAACTGTTAATGGGAGAGGGAGATTACCTTATGCACTTTCCCACCCTACATTTTATCCACCAGTTCAAGGATTTAGTAACCCCCCAAGGTAACAACAACAGTATCATCATGTTAACATTAGTATGTACTTCAGTCACACAGAGTGGTGAACAGAGCTAACGTGACCCACTGGTTTTTGGGTTGAAAAGCAAGAGTTTGACATTTGAATGTTGCCATGTTGATTGTTTGGAGCCAGAAGTGACCATATTTGGATATGAAGGGAGTGAGGAGGCGGGTCTGAGCCTTGAACTTGAGATCGCTGTCTAATGTGTATTAGACTCAACTTCAGCACTGCTCTCATTGGACACCAGACCTGTCAAACTAATCATGACCCTAAATATCTCTGTTTTGGAAGCCTGATATTTAGTTGGCTTTAGTTAATGACACCAGAATGACCGTTTTCAAATTGAAGTCAGTTGGACTTTTTAGAGCCAACATCTACCGGTCATCAGGGGTATTGCAGTTTTTTGCACTTCCTCATTGGCCCCCTGTTTGAAGCCCAGTTGCTTCATCCTTTAAAACAGGGTTTCTCAACTCTGGTCCTCAGGACCCCTATCCTGCATGTTTTAGATGTGTCCCTTTTCCAACACATGATTCAAATGACCAGCTCATCATCAAGCCCTGCAGAAGCCTGATAACGATCCTGGTCATATGAATCAGGTGTGTTGGAAGAGGGAAACATCTAAAACATGCAGGATAGTGTTCCTGAGGACTGGAATTGAGAAACCCTGCTTTAAAAGATACAGCAGCCTCTCCGGGTCCTGACAATTCTGTGTTTTGTTTTGGATTTTTTTTATTGTATTTTCATCTGCATCATACGGCTCTACCAGATAAATTCTACCACAATAACATATGTTTGCCAGCTGCTGCTTAACATTGCTTTACACTAGTAGCTTACATTTCTGCACTAATAGTTTACATCTCAGTAAATTTCTCTATATATCTCTATCAACCATATTTTGCACTGGAAGTTCTGCAATTGAAGTAGTTGTTTTGTGTGTCTTATGTAATATGTGAAGCATATGTTATGTGTCTTATGTTATGTCATATGTACCCCAGAGGGAACAGCAGTCCACACCTCTGAATGTTTTCAGCACATGGCGGAAATAACAATACAAAGTTGAACTCTTCATCCATTTCTATACATAGTTTATTTTCAGTCATAAGCTGTTTCATGACAGTAAAATTATAGTAATTTAAGCATTTAGTGGAAAAATTCATTTTAACAAAGGCTGAACTGGATGATTCTGAAGCAGTAATTTGACCCTGATACAAAGTGACTCATGGTAAAACAGTGCACAGTGTAAACAGACAGTGGAGAAAGGAGGCACATGTTTTGAAGCTGACGGTTAAACCCAAAAGTCCAATTAAGTTACATGTTATTGTTAAAATGACTAAGTGCAATGTATCAGCATGCAACACGAAGGAGAAAATCTGGCATACATCTCAACACAACTGACTCATAAAATTGTTTAAACAAACATGCAGCACTGTTATTGACAAGCTGTGAAAATTTTGTATAATTAATATAAACCTGATAATAGCAAAGCCCATCACTTTTACATGTTGTAGTAGTCATGTCTGTCATGTACGCAGCACAAGGAGAAACAGTAATTCACACCTCTCTATGTGACAATAATCCTGACTTGACTTGAACTCTTATTTCGATCCTATTTATTTCTCATGTTGTAATTCTGCAGTAGGTCAATCACTGTTCCACTGAGAGCAAGCTCTGCCAGTACCTGGTCAAATTATAGGTGAAATGTCCTGCACACACTTTTAAAGTCATTGCTGGGCTGTTCTTTGAGGATCTTGACCTTTGAGCATTGTGGAGACAACCGATGAAGAGTTCAGGCCATTGTACGACCCCCCCCCACCCCCACCCCTTGTGAAGCAGGAAACTGAAGGGGTGGTTATGATTACAACCTCCTTCCTCACCTGGGGCTACAGGACGGTGACCTCTTTTGTCTGCGGCTGCCAAAAGTTCCCCCTTTACTGTGACTTCTAATTGCATTTCCTATCTGCTGGGCCTCCCTCACCGTCACATTGCTACCCAGGCTGGTAAAGAGATCATGGGGCAAAAGCCCTTTCTCTTTCTCGTGTTAAAGGGTGGAGTGAATGCTGGAAACAGCTGGGCGGTAAAATGTCCCCCAACACTTGGCGTCCTTTTGTTTTGAAATCCTTCAGCGTAGCCACGACTTTGACCTTGACCTTTCTCAGCAGAATTGTTATGAAAAGGAAAACATGGATCAATTTTATTGCTTAAAGAGGATAGGTTTAACTTCCAATAATCTGTTTGAGCAGCGAGACATAGTGCAGCCTCAGTTTTAAAAACAAACATACAGCGCTGCTGGTGGATATCTGAGGTCTACAAAACAAAACACTTCAGTGATGGCTGTTCTTGGTTTTATGACATGGCATTTAAACACATAGATATTATACACATTTATTATATATTACAGAGACTAGATGTAAATTTCTTACATCTTTTTCTATAGCAGAGATAACCTTTTATTGGTATTATCATGCATTGATTAACTACCAATCTCTACCTTTCTGATACCTTTCTGAGCACCTCTCCTGAGATCCACTAGATGCTGGCTTCAAAAAAACTCTGGCTCCTATCGACTTTAATTCAGAAATGGTCATTTTCGATCATGAACTACTCAGTCAATACATTTTTCATGTCAAACTGATGCCACTATCTCAACTTTATTCTTTTTCTCAGTACTCTGGTCATCCATCTGAAAAACAAACAAAAATTAAAGCTGCAAGCAGCGTTGGACGGGCCCTCGCCCCCCCGGCCGTCCCCTCAGAACCAGCACCACATCCCCCCGGACACGGTCGTTCGCTGCCGCTCGGATTTAAAAACAAAGTTACGCGTCTCGTATTGACCTGAAAAGAGACGCACTTTGTTCTGCATTTCCGTGAGAATCAAAAATAGTCGATAAAATCAAAATAGAATCAATGAATGACAAGGCGTGTTACATCAACATTTATGATAATCTTTTAACCAGACCTGCCCTGCTGTGACCAATGAGCTGCAGGCTGCAGCACACGCACACACGAGTTGATCATGCAGAATCTGCCTCATGTCATTGGTCGAGGTGCTGTTGTTTGCACAAACTTTAAACGCAGAAGAAGAAGAAAGAGAAGTGGTATAAATGAGGCTGACGACAGGGACTCAGATGTTTGTGATACACTCAGATGTTTCTGATACAGCTGGTTCACCTTCCATAAGCAGTAATGTCAACGTTTCTCCTCCGAGGAAACATTTGAAATGCTTCAAAAATACAGTTAAGATGGTAAAACAGCAACATGTGGCTAAAGAA
>OOFC01043559.1:45395-59029 GCA_900323345.1 Pseudochromis fuscus | reverse complement strand
GGAACTGACTGATGTCCCGTGAGTTCTCCTCTTTGGGAATCCAAACTCCCTCAGCACACCTCCACTGGTCGGCCACTTTTCCCCTTCTCCAAATCCCCTTCAGGATTCTCCACAGGTGCCGTAGAAGCCCCGGGCAGCGCTTGTAGACTACGTAAGGGATTCCACTGGGGCCTGGTGCCGATGCCGTGCGGGCTTGCCTTGCCTTGGCTCCTTCAGGTTGAACTCCGTTGTTGGGGGGTCTGGGCTGATGAGAGCTTTGTTGGGTTCCAGTTCCAGGTCTCTCAGAGGATCGCTCACGGTATCCTGGAGGAAGTGATTTACTTGCTCTATGGGACACTCAAGCCGGCCGCTGCGCTTGTCCTCAAGCAGTTGTTTTGTGAAACCAAAGGGATTGGCTCTCTTTCCGCCCTCTCTCTTCCCCGTCTCCGGTGCCACTCTGCTCTGCGAAGAGTCATCAGCTTTTTGCGCAGGATGTTTTTCAGTTCCGCTAAGGGTTGCTTCTCCTCCTCAGTTGCAGTCTTGTACTGCTTCTTGAGGGTGCGAATCTCCTGGCGCAGATGATGTATCCGGGTGGCCCTGCAGCTCCACCTGCCTAAATCTTTGTGAGGCATAGCTGAGGATGATGGTGGTCATCGATGAATTTAAATTACTTCCCAATGTCAAAAAAACACAAGCTTGGAGTGCTGCGTGGGTATCATTAGTCTTCTTTCCTTACTTCTGGTGCTCATCAGTGTAGGGATCCAAAAGCTGATACTTGTAGGTACTGAGGCCTCAGAGAAGGACTGGAATTAAAAAGCCTTTATTTCAACATGGCCAAAAAAATTAAAAACAGCCGACGCGTTGCGGCCTGTGGGCCTTCATCAGGGCTGATGTGAGATGGCTGCCCACATGTATCCTCCTGTATATAGGGAGAGGTCACATGACTGGGCGGACCTTAAAAACAAGAACTGCAGAATTCCAAATTCAAACAGACAATGGTAACCGAGTAATACACATTATATACACAGACAACAATATAAGACACCTTAAGCAATAAAAACCCTCACATCAGATAAAAACAATTTTGACAATTTACAGAATTGTATGCGCCATAACAACCTGCGAATTTATCAGGTCCCTGAAGATAGCAAGAAAAACACTGTGGCCAGATTCGTGATACAATTTCTGAAAACCACACTGCAGCTCTCATCAGAGTTGGATCTACAGATTGAGAGGGCGCACAGATCTCTGGGGCTCGAACCAACCAACTCGACACCACCGCGCTCCAAAATTGTGAGTTTTCTGGACTACTGCTGAAGGAAGCGGTGTTGTAGCAAGCCTCTGCACAGAAACAAGTTACTTTTCAGGGGCAGGTCATATACTCTGACCAAGACTATTCACTGGAAGTGCAGATGAAGAGATTGCGGGTGCGTCAGGTGATAAAGCAGCTAAAGGAAAAAGAGATCCAGGCCAGATGTCGCTTTCCAGCGCAGCTGAGAATCAACATGAACTAGGGAGAAAAAACATTTCCAACTCTGCTCGCTGAGGGAACTGGGCATCTCCATGCAGGCGAGCGACAGAGAGAGGATGGAGCAGGAGCTTTCCAAGGAGTCATGGCAGAGGCAGGGAAGAGGAGGAGGAGGAGGAGGAAGAGCGTGTCTGTCAGATGCAGACTTGTGGTCATTATTGCAGGACTGAGATAGCAACAATTGTACCAGATATTTGATTCTGGTAACGTGTTATTATTGACAAGAGAAAATGTTAAAAGGCTATGTTAATCTCAGAGGCACTTGCCACAGCTACGTAACCAGCTGATGATCATTTGTATGTGTTTGTGTGAGATAGTTAGGAGATGGAGGAGTGAAACACTCTTCTTTTTGTTTTTTCATGCTAAGACCCAGGATAGGGTTACAATCTTCACAGAGAGTTTGTGTTTCTCTTAGGTTTGTGATTTGGATGGCACTTAGTGCATGTCCCCCAGAGAGGTTAAAAAGTCACCACTCTCTGCCTATAGCACAACAAGGGCTGGGTATTTTGCAACCAGCGTCATTTAGCTCATTTGGTTCATTTGAGTTTTCGTGTAAATAGTTCATATATCCTTGGCACATCAGTTAGGTTCACACATAGTTATGATGGTAAACCCCAAGTTTTGGTTTTGACAAGAAAAGCTAATTTGAAAGGTGGAAGGAGAGGGGGATTTGGGATTTGTAGGAAATTATACAGACATTTATACCAATATATGACAAGTTTAAATGTCATTTCTTACCATGTTAAAGGAATTAATCACCCCATAAAAAGAAAAAAGATGTTAGGTCAGTTGAAAAAAATGTATTTGCTCAATAGGTTTGTTACAAGAAACCCATCTGACTGAGGCAGAACACAAGAAATGAAGAAGAGAATGGGTCGCGCAGGTATTCTGTGCATTTTGTCCAAATGGTAAAAAGAGAGGGGTGGTGATCCTGGTTAGCCGATCCATTGGTCTGGTAGTACAGAGGGAATTAAAAGAAAATCATGGCAGATATATACAGTGGTGGATAAAGTACTCAACTTCAGTACTTAAGTCAAACCACTGATACTCATGGTCAAATCTTACTCAACTACATATAAAAGTTATTCGTCAAAATGTTACTCAAGTTAAAGTACTGAAGTACTTACCTTTAAAAATACTTAAATATTCTAAAGTACAAAGGAAAAGGACATTTTCTAATATCAGTACATTGCTGTATTGTTCTCAGTGCCCGAGTCAATCCTTGACTAATGTCTGCTTCCTGTTCATGTGGTATTTTAATCTGAAAGGGCTTCAATGAAAAGAAAACTCCTTCCTGCAGAGTGTGTATAATACTTTGTTGGTTGACTCTTCGGTCTTGGTTTGTTTTCAAATTTCCCATCGAGAGGCTAACATGCTATATAGCATTTTTTAAAAATGTAAAATGACAAAACCGTGCCGTTTCCTCTCTTCCCTCTTTATTGTTCGGTTCTGCTGCCGGTCACTTCCTGCCGATTTGTGCATGAGCGACAGTAACTCTACCTGGACAAACTGCCTGAAACGCATTGGCAGCATAGACTGTATATAAAGTAAGTAACACACACTTCCTGGGAATGTAGTGGAGTCCAAAGTACAATATTTGCCTTTGAAATGTAGCGGAGTGAAAGTAAAAATTTCCAAAAAAACAAATACTCAAGTAAAATACAAATACTGAAAAAATGTACTTAAGTACAGTATTCAAGTAAATGTACTCTGTTACTGTCCACCACTGGATATATAGGAGTCATGGGAACACTCGGAGGAGTAGATCTTGCAATTATAAATATTTATGCACCAAACGAGGATGACCCCACTTTTCTCAATAACATTGCATCCATATTAGCGAAGGAGTCTAAGGGTACACTAATTCTAGGAGGAGATTTCAACTGCATCTTAAATATGAAAATTGACAGATTTCCATTTGATCCTGGATCCCTCAGTAGGAAACCTAAAGCTGCAAGATTTTTGTTGGTGGAGCTACAGCTTGTAGACTGTTGGAGAGCGAGGAACCCAAAACTTAAAGCTTTCACATTTCTTTCCAGGGTACACGGATCATACTCTAGAATTGACATGATTTGCATCTCTTCATAAAGTTGAGGAATGCACTATAGAGCCTATTAATCTGTCTGATGATGGCCCGGTCAAGATTAAACTGAATTTAGGCTTTGAAGACATTTCAAGTACTGGAGGTTAAATGTTTCAATGTTGACAGATCCGACTGTACAACAGTAACTGAGACAGACTATTGAGGAATACTTTGAATTCGATGATAGTGGATCGGTTTCCCCCTCCATTTTATGGGATGGGGCGAAAGTTGTGCTGAGAGGTAAATGTATTGAAATAGCTGCTTAATTGAACAAACACTTGAAAAAGAGAAGCAGTTGGAAAGTGATATAAAAAGATTAACAGATGAGTATAAGTTAAGTGATAACATTTTGAAGCAACTCCAGGCCGTTAAAAGGCTCTCGATGATTTACTTACATGAAAAGCAGAGGAAGCTCTTCGGTACTCAAGGCAAAAACATGAGAAGGGAAACCGAGCAAGCCGTCTGCTTACAACAATCAAACCGTACAGTACCTAATATAAAACATCCCATTTCTCTCATTGAGGTACTGCATCCAGCAGCGGTGGCAGATGCATTCAAATCATTTTACAAAAACCTTTATGACTCTCCAGATCAAGTTCAGGCCATGACAAAAATGGAAGAAATGTTTAAAAATTTGGTAAAACTGACCAAAGCAGAGGCTGAACAGTCGACAACCCCAATCACAGAGGGAGAAAAAGAAACAAATAAATCTTTGAAAAACAATAAGTTTCCTGGTGTAATGGGTGTTGAGTGAACCCAATTGCAGCACAAAACAGACCAGCCTTGAAGTTTGAACAGTCTTTATTTAGCAGATAGGTCTAGAACACAGTTAATCACACAATGAACTGGTAGGTACGTCTCCACAGGACCAAGCAGGTAGACAGGCTTAGTGGGAAACTGGTGAGCAGTTGAATGTCCAGCAGTTGTTAACAGGCTCAACGAGCGTGGAGAGGAATAAAGGCTCCAACTCACTGCTGATGGGGATCTTCTGGTTATTCAGAAGAGAGCTGGTGAGGTGAAGCTGAAGCAGTGGGTCTCTTGGCAGAGTAGTAACGGACTGAGAGCAGACCAGCCACAGGCAGATGACGAACAGAAAACAGGCAAGCAAAACTCGTAGTCGAGGCCCGAAGGCTGGTGGGTTTACCGGGCCTGAGACGTGGAGCAAGGTCGGAGACAAATCGGGTCGATACCAGGTAAAGAGACCAGGAACGAGTGCTGGTAGTGAAGTTACGCTTGAGCCACCCTGCTCGACACAGTGCCAAGCTTTTGAAGCAGTTGCGTAGCGAAACAGTGTTTCGATCCCCGCTTCGGTACGCCCACAATCACGTGACTACCGAAAGTGAGGCCTCGTTACATCACATCGCGTGTCGCGCTGCTTCACGGAAATTTGAAGGAGTTGGACATTTCAGTATGTCCAGGCTTTAAAAGAGGTCTGACAGACTCCTTACACTGTGGGTTTTTTGAGAGGAGGAGATTACGGTTGTCATTTTTGTCATTTGGAAACAATTCAGGGAGAGCATTCATTTAGTTAGGATTTAGTGTAGATAGATTTAGTTACATTTCATTCGTTAAATAACACTCACACAATAACATAGATACATACACATAGATTCACACATACACACATATAGCTTCTAAAACATTTGGTTCACTGCTTCATGAAGCTTCGATGTTCACCATCACTAAGTGCTGGAGAGTCAGGCATGAAAGCTGAGACAATCTGGCAAGGACTGAGTGGAGTGAAGCTGCTTAAATACTGGCTTGATTGAAGATGTTGATCAGCTGAGCAGGTAACAGCAGCAGGTGGAGGCAGTTTGGCTGATGAGGCGTGGCTGAGCAGCAGAGCAGGAGAGGGGGAGAGCAGGCTGTGACACCTGGAACCGATGGGTTTTCATGCGAACTTTACAAAATATTTACGAAGGAGCTTGTCCCCAGACTTTGTGTCGTCTTTAATTATACTTTAAATGAAAAATTACCCACCTAAAAGTTGGTTGGAGGCCATGATTGCAGTAATTCATAAAAAGGGAAGAACCCAATAGAGTGCAGCTAATACAGGCCTATTAGCTTGCTTGGAAATGATGTTAAAATTCTTAGTTGCATTTTAGCAACTAGAATGCGGAAACATGTAGGTAAATTAATTAATCATGATGGATTCATACCAGGGCACCAGGGAGCAAATAATATTAGAAGAGCCTTAAATTTACAGTTAATAGCAAAAAATTCCACTCATCCATCTATGCTTCTCAGTGTTGATGCTGAGGAAGCGTTCAATAGGCTGGATTGGTCATATTTAAATTATGCAATGAAACAAATGGGATTTGACAGTGTATTCATTAATTTGATTAACACTGTGAATAAAGACCCAGTATCTAGAGAGTTAGAGTAAACAACTCTAAGAAAGGGGTGCAGCAAGGAAATCCACTTTCACCTATTCTGTTTGCATTAAGTATTGAACCCCTGGCTGAGCTGATGAGAAGGAATGACCAAATAGAGGGAATAGTAGATGGGGGAGGCATGGTACATAAAATTTCACTATTTGCAGATGATGTTCTTTTATTTATAAAAAAAACCCAACTTCTTCTGTGCCTGTGCTTATGCAGTGGTTAAGAAACTTGGGTGAAGTCTCAGGACACAAGATCAATGAAGGGAAATCTGAAGCAATGATTGGTCCATTGGAAGTTGGTCCAAACAATTAGACAAATGTGAAATTTAAATGGTCAAAAGAAGGCTTTAGATATGTGGGGCTCATCCTGACACACCATTCTTCTCAATTATACAAGGCTAATTATGATAGACTTCTAATTCAAATCAAAAAGGATCCGTAAAGGTGGAAAATGCTTCCTTTATCTTTAACAGGTCGGGTAGAAGCTGTTAGAATGAATGCCCTGCCGAGGCTGTTATTTCTTCTCTGTGCTCCTCCGGTTACAGTTCCTATGTCTGCATTGAAATTCTTGGAAAAGTTTATTTCCAAATTTATTTGGCAGAATATAAGACCTAGAGTGAGCCTCAAAATTCTCTGCTCACCCAAAGAGAAGGGTGGCTTATTCTTACCACATCTCATACATTATTATTGGCCAGCACAAATTAGAATATTGGTGTCGTGGATTAGGCTGGATATGAGCACAAAATGGGGATGTATTGAACAGGGCTCTGTAATGAAGGTATCACTCTCTGTTGTCCCCGTCTTAAAACCTGAGACATGAAAAGAACTTAAGATCGGGAATGAGTGGGTAAACTATACTTAAAGTTGTGGACAACAATAAGAAGGTGTCTAAATCTTTCACAAAAATAATTTCCATATGAGATTTTCTGCCAGTTAAATTAGATAGGGGTTTTGAGAAATGGGCAGAGAAGGGCTTGATTACTGTAAGCCGGTTATTTGAAGGAACAACACTCAGGACTTTCTCACAGCTGCAGACGCAGTATGGCATTGCACAGAATGATTTATTTAGGTATTTTCAAATACGTCTCAAATCTGATGTCACTCAAGGATTGGGATAAAATATGAAATGTATCTTCTAATTTTGAAAGGTTCTGGATTGACATAGTGGAGAGAGAAATACACACTAAAAAATTATTATCTCGTTTATATTTCAGAATCCGCCTCGACCCGGCTGACAATACCCTAGAGGTGAAATGTAAATGGATGCAGATGTTGATTGGGAGAGGTCCTGGGTGTTCTGGCATAAATACTTAAGTAGCCCTAACTGGACAGAGTTTGGTTGGAAGTTGAGGATGAGATTTTTTAAAACACCTCTGACCATATCCTATTATGACAGAAATTCTAGCCCTCTCTGTTGGAGGGGTTGCGGTCAGATAGGAGACTTTGGTCACATTTTTTGGGACTGTCTCAAACTACAAAGGATTTTACCTTTACTTGGATCAGTGGAGCCACAACAGATAATTTTAGGAAACATGCCTTTGGAGAGGATGGGGAAAAAAGACTCAGAGCTCTTGTGTTGATAGCCCACAAAATGACTACTGTGAACTGGCTTCGGCCCCTCCCTCCTACGGTAGAACAGTGGACTCAAAGTCTTAGAGATGTGTTTTGCATGGACGGTATAACAGCAAGGCTGCAGCTGAAGATGGACATTTATCAAGAAAAATGGGATTCTGTGTTAGCGTATTTAGCAAAATGAAGATGTAAATTGTAAAGGTAGTCAATTGGGGTGATTATAAAAGTTACTAATGTTAGGGTACACCCCTCTCCCCCTTTCCATTTTTGTAATTTCAGTTTATATTCTTTCTATTGTCACCACTGTTCACAACATGCTGTGTGAGATTTTTTTGTCAAGGACCCTGTTCTAATAAAAGTTGAAAATAAAAAAAATAAAAAGTCATCCGCAATCTTTAAACCAAATCATTCATCGCCAGGTTTTATTTGAAGGACTTCCTGCCCTGGCACTTGGCCTTGTGCCCTGAAAAAATCGACAACATTAAAGGCCAAGTGGTCTTGATCGTAAAATGATGAAATTCCTGGGCTGTTCCTGATGATTCATTTTGGTGATTATTGGATAAAAAAGGCTGGTAGTAAACAGGTTTAGATGTTTTCAGTCCATTTTTTATTGATAACCTTTGTGCTTCAATAGAAACATCATTCAGAACTTGTATTGTGCATCTACTCTTTTCTGCTGCTTCTTCATGTGTTTTCAGAACTTCAACAGATCTGGATCCTCTAAGTGCTGCTTTGTGTTAAATGACTGAGTGTGAAAGTGTTTGTGAGTTACAGCTGTCTGGAGTACACGTTAACACAGGGAAAGAAACCACTGAATTTGACATTTTTCATGTGAAATTTCAGTTTAATACTTTTTCTGACATTGAGCTGAAACAGGTACGAGTCAGAAGCCTCAGTACATTGAGTTGAAGCAGCTTTCTTTTGGCAGGAGCATGAAGTAAAGACAAGAACATGGCAATATGATCTGCTGACTCTCCAGCCCAGTAATCCCAGCTGACTGCTGCCCTCAGGGTGTTCCTCTGTCTTCTGAACATCACTTTCAACTCTTTGTGCGACTTTGGACCTTCGGGGTTGCAACACAAACTGACCTCGCTCAACTCTGAAGGCGCTGAGAAGCAGGCTGTGTTTTCTCCATGAGTGTTGACTCAACAATACAAAGCTGAACCAGCTCCATATCACAAGCATGGGCAGGATGCACTTCAGTCATTCCCTGTTTTACCAGCTGTGAGAAATGTGATAACCGTTTGAGTGAAGCAAGAAATACAAGTATATAATACTTAATTTACTTGTGCAGCACACAAACCCCAACACAAGGAAATCTAATCTGCATCAGGATCATGGAAACACCCACGTCTGCTGTTTCACATTTGGCTCACATTTGACGAATGAAGAAACTCAATAAGTCATTTTCTAGGGTGAACATGAAATATGTAGACTGGAAGAAAAATGGAAACAACTGCTCAAATGGAGCTCTGTCATCCAGCAGTAAACTGAGCCCAGTGGCTCTTCATCAAATCCCCAGTTTGAATTTTTCCTGTCTGTTTTTGTCTTGTTGAACTCTTACTACTTTACCTGCTTTGATGCAGTAGTCATCTCAAACTCCACATTTTCAAATGCATAGGCCTAAACAGTGGCACTCGTGGTCAAAGTGACTCATTTTGTTTGCAAAAGGCTCTAACTGTTGAGAAAGCTTCTCTCTATTCTGCTGGCACTGAAGGACCCCAGAGGAAACAAAGTGATGCAGGTGAGAGAAGTTTTAATGTTGGGTCTTGGCAGTGAACAGTTAATCAGGTAAGTGGATATTGCATCTCTAGAGGAGGGGGCAGGCAGGTGCACAGAGAAACGTTGGCCAAAGGAGAAATGGGTGATGCACGGCACATCTTGGAAGTAGTAAGTAGTAGTAGAAGTAGTTTAACCACGTGGAGGAACTGGTGCAGCAGAAGGATCCTGAGGGGTGAGATCGAGCAGGTAAGTACAGGTTCTGGAGACAAATGATCACACTCTGAAGCAGAATCTAGAAACAACTATAAATCATGTCATAAACTGTGGCCGTTTACCACGCAGGCGACTGAACAATCTGGCGGAGAAGAACAGGAAGCCAAGGTCTTTTATACCTCACCAGATGATTACAAATGCCCCTCAGGTGTGCAACTCTGGCTCCTGAGGAAACTCTGCCCACACCACCATGCCAAGCTGAAATAAAGAGCACACTGGAGGGTGCATTGCTCAGGGTAGGTCCATAACATTTGTGATAACATGTGATAACCCCAGAGGGAATATCTGTCTCCCTGGTTCCTCCTCTGCCTCTGTCTCCAACTCTTTCCCCAGGTAGCCAGTCCCGTGCGACAGGTACCAATCAGGAGGGCGGAGCTACTAGTTTAAATTGCGTGGCACCTGACGGGCTCACTCTCTCCAGCTCCTGCCTGCTGTGCTGCTGCACACTTCCTTGTTCTTTTGGGTTTCACGCTTAGATCACAAACATCACTTTCACACATCCGTGCACTCATTCACACTACTGAACTCTCTGATTACAGATATAGACTACACTTGTTTGCGCGTTTCAGTTGTTTGTGTTTATTTCACTTGTTTAATAAATATATCATTTGCCGGCATTCCTCCTGCTTTCCTTTGTTTTTGTCAAGATCTTCGAGCCGGTCTTGACGTTACTTTCTGTTCAAAGACAATACTTCGTTTTTATACTTATCAGGATCTAATAATCTCAAATACCAAAGACAAATAAAAAAAATACATGGCAAACAAAAGCTGGAGTCTCAGGAGGTTAAAGGTCAAAATATTTCTGTTTTTTCTTTTTTAATAATGGGAGAAGAATGAAATGTGCCTTGAAGAAACTAGTTATTTATCTGTTTGTGAGGGGAAGAAATACATATGATATAAATGAAAACTGCAAGCAGAGTATTTTCATTTGTCTTCAACCATTTCTGAAGACAAAGATTTCTGTAAATCTTAAAATGTATCGTCTCACCAAATCCTGCAACTTTTAAGGTGCCGTGCTGTATCGTTGGCATCTGGAACTCAGACAGGATGTTTTCCAGATCCTTGTTGTCTTCGAGGACAGCGAGCTCTGAAAAACACAAGTATGCAAGTATAAAACTATATGAAAGTGGATACCACATAGTTCAGTTTGTTTTGAACCTCAGACTCTCTCAGACAGAAATGTAAAGTATCTTTTCCAACTGTTGAACTGTGTATCATATCTTTTCAGGGCCCGAGTCCAAGCCAGGGGCAAGGGCCCTATTGTAATTGTTTGTAGCAATCAATCAATCAATCAATCAATACTCATCAGCCCTGGCTAATTGAACCTCACAGTGAACAGAAATTCCCGATCTTCACTGATTCATTGCATGGGAGGTAAAACATAAACCTCTAAGACATCGCAGCTAATTTCAAAGTCAGTCTGAAGTTGAGTATTTATTAGTCCAAATGAACAAAAACTAAGCTGATATCTTCCTGAAGCAGCTTTCAGGACCAAATGTCTGTTGTTGTTTCTGATTTTCCAGTAGAGGAAAACACACAGAGAATCCTAGAAGTACTCTTACTTTGAAAGTCTATTTCATTTGTTTATCTCAGACAGTTTCTACAGATTCATCAGTGTCAGTAACCACCATGAGTTTTATGTTCCTTATCCTTGAATTGTAAAATGATAAGATTGTAATGAATGGACTGAAGTATGAGAAACTTGTTTGTACCTGCACCTGAGCCCCTGTTGTCCATGAGAGTGTAGAGAGGTAATCCAGGCCCTGGGAGAAACCAGCATATGACAAATCCACACAAACAGCAGTCGATTACACATCAAGTCTTCTGTGACTGTTTGCTTATTCACAGATGTTTCCTCACCACAGATAAGCTCCACATGGGTGACTTATTGCTTAGGAGGAAACATGGGGAGATGGATGGATGGATGGATGCGTGGATGTGTAACTGACCGTAACAGTCCATTCGGTAATAAGAGGCGTTAAAGCTGAGGTAACCGGCGTTGTGCTGACACCTGTCCTTGTACAGGTCGCAGGTGAGACACTGCGGGGCAGACGGGCTGCTTCCAAGCAAAACTCTGACAAAAAACAACAAGGTAAGTGCAGCTCAGTCAGGTCACCAGGGTGAAAAGAAGTCAATCTAAATATCTATTATTACTCTTATTTTGACTCTAACAACTTCTACATCCTGTAAGCTACAAAACAGCCTCCTCAGTATATGGGAATGTTTTCACTTGTTATGTGTTGTTTGTAATGTTTCTCCTTTTTAAAATATTCAGCTATTTCTGTATTCACTTTTAGTCTTTTGAAAAGCTGCAGCTGTTTTTTGCACTGCTCGTCTTTTTAAAATGTTCAACTGCTTCTTTATTGTTTTTTTTTATATTTTGATAAACTTTTAAAAAGATGTTTGATATCTTCAGCTTATTTCAGCAGCTCTGTGCCAATGATTTCTGATGTCAGTAAAGGATTACAATTAGTGTCTGATTATGAAATTAAAAGTTGCAATGGTCATCACACAAACAAGACAAATTCCTTACTTGTAGAGATTGTTCTTTACTGGTACTCCACTCTTCATATAACTCACAAAATATCTGTTGAACAGAATTTCACACAGATCAGATTTATGTACTGTGATTATGATTATTACTGTGATTACTTATGATTGTTTTCTCCACTCACATTGCATCTTTTGTTAATTTAGTTATATAAATAACTTCCCACTTCCCAGAGGTAATCGGTGTTGCTTTACCCTGAAAGAAAATGTCTTTAATGAGTCACTGAACATCCACGACATAATGAAGTGCACATTTTGTATAACTGAGAATATACTCACATCTTTCACATAATGAATATGTTTGTAGCCCTGAGTGTCACTCATCACCTTGTAGAAGCTGAGTTTATCTTCAGCAAAGAAAAGAGGCAAGGGCATATACTAAAGAAAAAGGTCATATTTTTATAGTCACGCTTCAAAGAAGAGTCCGAGGAATAATCAATGCATTGTGGAAACGTTTGGGAAACTTACATGGCCGATCCAGCCTGTCTTACTTGTTTGCTCGAAGTTCTAGAGAAAGTGGAGAAACCAGTTGAAGTTCGTTTGCATCCAATCACATGATCATGAAGTCAGAGCTGAAGCTGAGCTCAGCAGTGACAGCTACCTGTTTTTCTTTCCAGTTACTTCCATCAAAGTCATAGATCTGTACGACCACGTAATTCTGTTTTCTGGTGAGCCACTGCACAGCGACGCGTTCGTCTGTAACCCAGGTCACCGAGCACAAGATGTAATCGCTGAGCAACAGGAAGTGACAGGGTTTTCACATGAGGCAGAGCATGAAGATATTACATTTTCCCAAGTGTTCAACACATGATCAGGTGATAACATAAGAATAAAAAATATACAGACCCAGAAGTAACAGACGCTGGAGGAAGAACCTGTGAGCGGCGGGATGGATTTGAGGTATCAACCACAAACAGTTTGACCTTGGTAAGGTTTGTTCCAGCCTATGTATGCCAAACACAAACAAGTTAGTAGGAGAACAGCCCATGAAATCTGTGCTTTAAAATATCCTGTGTTTCACGTCATACGACCCCACCTTTGGGTATGGGAAGGCCACCGTTTTGGGATATTGCTCGGATCCATACCAAGAGAACTCCAGTTTTTGAACTTCTGTATCATTGAACTCTACATAAGACAAGTACTTTCCAGATGTGGACCACCATATTGCCCCACTTGATGCAAACACTTCCTCTGAAATTGTTGGAGAAAACACAAATATAATCTCGAAAATACATTTCCTGCTGAAATGAGGTGTGAAGGCTGAGAGCTGAAATCATTTGACAAACATTGCTGAACAAAGTGAATACCGTATTTTCCAGACTATTGAACGCACCTGTCTATACGCCACTATTGAATTTAATCGAACAGTTTCATGTGGTCTACTCTGACTGAGTCTGATGTGACGAGGCTAATGTATCGGCAGCACGAAGCTTGCTAGCTTGTAAAAAGCTAACGAGCTTGGTGCCGCCGATACATGAGAAACACCGGTGTTTAAGTTCAAAGCGTCAGAAAAAAGTAGCGGCTTATAGTCCGGAAAATACGGT
>OOFC01043559.1:34913-45375 GCA_900323345.1 Pseudochromis fuscus | reverse complement strand
CACCGATACATGAGAAACACCGGTGTTTAAGTTCAAAGAAAAAAGTAGCGACTTATAGTCCGGAAAATACGGTAATATAAAAAGTGTTTAAGTTAAAATAAATAAATATATAATAGTAAAAAAAGTGTAACATCTTAGGAAGCACGAAATCCAGAAAAAAAGCCAAATGTAAAAAAAAAAAAAAAAGCTGAACATTTTAAAAAGCTTAAAAGAAAAGCAGTGAACATGAAAAAAACCCTTGAAATTAAGAAAAAGATGTTTATTTTTAAAAAGCACTGAAGTAAAAAAAAAAGTGGAAGACTTTAAAAAGCATCAAAGTCAGATATCAAAAGTCTGGATTAAATCTGACTAGTTTACAGCTTTGTGCTCCACTTTGCTTGGTTTATGTGGAAACATTTTAACTTCCAGATGAAGTATGTTGAAGTATGTTGCAGATTTGAATTTCATTGTATACACTGCTATACAATAACAATAAAGGTTTTCTATTGCCCTGTTCGTAAATGAACAGGGCATAGATTAGATTATAATCTGATCATAATATTTGTTGAACAAATGAACATCAGCATGTATGTTGATAAACAACTGGATATTTGAATAGTATGTAGAGTATGTTGCAGTAGTAAAAAAAAAGTATCTGAAAATGTTACTTACCCTCATACACCCAGTCGGGGATACCATTAAGGATTTCATTCTCTTTCCCATTGTGTGTCAATTGCACAGCTTCAGCAGTGACATTGGATTTTACAAAAATGTTGAAATCTACGACGTAAGCCTGAAGAAACACAACGTGGTTACAGTCACATTATTTTAACTACAAATATTGTCCACATCCAAAGACAAATTCACAATTGTTGCACAAACTTTTGCAGGACTTGATTTTGTGTGTGTGTGTTTTTCTGGGGGTGGGGGGGGGGACAAATGTAAACATCCCACTGTTGAAAGCATACTTCATATTCAGTGATGTGTCAGATTCACCGTAAACATACAAGCACATAATTACATGGTGTAAACTCACATATTGGTTTCCTGTTGGCGCCCAGGTAAAATACTGCACAACAGGTGGAAGATTCACAGGTGTAATGAATGTGCTACAAATGAAATATAAAACATATATATTTGTAGTGATCATTTTTCACAAGTCTGACATATTTACATATTTGTAAATAAAATTATGGACTTTTTCAGCAATGATGTTTTTATTTCCTGTTGATGAATAAAAATATCTCAAGAGAAACATAACGACTTACGAATTCTCCCGGTCATAGACAGAGTAAGAGGCTGTGTATGAATGTCTCCAGTTCTGCAGGATTTCAAACACAAAACATGTGTCATCAGGTTTTTCATGATCACACATTTGCAGTGAGACACTTTGAACTTTTAACTACTGTCAAACAGTTTTTTAGAGACTTCTCACCTTTGAGTAATTGCTTTCAAAAGCGACGTATTTATAATCACCTGACACCAAGCAATCAGTGGCATCCACTTGGGCCTGAAAGTATAATCATTATGTATTAACTTTTAATTTGTCATTAAAAAAGTGCTTCTTTTTACCAAAATGTCATATTTGAATACATATTTACAAAGGTTGAATTGCTCAAATACAGCGACTTCTCCTGTGTTTCAGCATTGTGGAGAAAGACATTCCCCTCTCTTGTTTTATGCAAATACTCCGTATCTGCAGAGACAAAGGATAAAGAGATTTGTACCCAACATGAAGGCCATGTCTCCCAGTTAAAGCAGAGCTGATCTGACCAACACTGATACCTGATATCCAGTACAGATTGTAGGATCTCTTTCTAATGGTGGTATTGAAATAATCATCAAGGGTGAAAGGCCTTTTGGTGTTACCAGATTCTGAAATGAAACACATGTTGTATTATTTTAGTTGATTATCACAAGTTGGCATAAATGATACTAAATATCTGTGCGTCATGCAGAGGCCTGTTTCAACTGCTTTAGCTCTGAGCAACATGCCATCTACACTGTCACCTTTGTCTGTTCACTCAAAAGCTTCTTAAATGAAACACATGCTGCATTAATTTACTGTTTTGATGTGTAACACAATTTGTTCCATACAGCAATAACAAAAATCCGTGCGTCACGCAGTGGCCTATTTAAACTGCTTTGACTCAGAGCGCGTGCCAACACAGTGCCAAACATCTTTGTCTCTTCATTCAGAAATTTGTTGTTTAAAATGAGAAGCTGATTAAAAATCCATTTGAAGTGAATCAACGACGCGCAAAGATGTAACAAAAAAAAGATCTTTACCGTTCACACAAGGTGTTTTTTAGTTGAGCTCAAAGAGACAGAGACAGAGACACACATAGAGAGAAAGACAGAGAGACAGACAGACGCACAGAGAGAGGGAAATGGCCAGACAGCTGTAACTTACTGCTGTAATAAACTGCTGGGATTATTATTAACGTGATGACGACAGCTGCTCCAACCGCCAACCACATCACCTTACTGCAGCCCTGCGAAGGTGACACAAAAAGTTACACACAAAGAAGAGACAAGCTGACCCTGCAGGTCCAGCAGCCTGTCTTTTTTTTTTTTGTTATCCAAACGGCGACTGGTCTTGTTTTCACAAATACTTTCCATGTATTCAATACTGATGATAAAAATGATGACCGACCATGACGCACGACGAAGTCTCCCTGAAGTCTGCGATAATCCTTAAAGGTCGCTGACGCGGAGTTTTAAAGTGACTTCTTGGACACGCACCCTGGTGAACATAACTTCTCCCTGCAGAGCAACAATGACTTTAAAACTATAAATACGGCGACATAAGAAAAACTGCGGCTCCGTCCTACTTCGGGTTCCTACACTTCCCGCTGCATTCCTGAGCGCAGTCCAACAGCAGACAGACGGAGAGAGATGCCTCCCTCAAGTCCGCACCACAACTTTCCAAGTGCGCACAACTTCTCCTTTTAGGAAGTGTCTTTTTTTTTCAGGCAACAAAACTCGAGTAGGCAGGAAAATCTTATCATCCTAGTTCCCTCCCAGAGAAATGTGTTCTGAATAAAAGTCTAAATGTAACTGAGTGGAGGCACATTTCTTTCTTTAATTAAGAATTTTAACTCTATTGTGGATTCATTTGGAAATAAGAAAACAAAAAGAAACACTAGAAAACAGAAAGTAAATGTGATAAATCAAGGATTCATACAACTTGTTGACTTGTCCCAGACAATCAGATGACAATCTAAGTGTATGAGGAAACAAAAGCTTCAAAAAAAACTTCTAAAAATAGCAACTGTCTTGATAGGAATGACTCACTAACAGCTGAATTGAATGGAAAATCAACAGCACCTGTTTGTGTGCATGTGTGCTGACAGGTGGGCGCAGAGGGGCTATCACAGGCTCGCTGGTGCCATCTCATGAGACCACAGACGGAAATATATATATTTTTGTATTATTTATTTTCCCATTTCTGATGCACACACACAAATACAAACACAGTCATCACTGCAGTGTTTTGACAGTACATCCAGTATGCAGTACACAAATGATCCACATATAGTTTGACAAGTTTTAAAATCATCATTCAGTAATCCTGTTTCCAGTAAAGTGATCAAAAATAGTTGTACTCACTCTGCACAAACCACAGACTGTATATGATGGATCTGTAAAGTGAAGTTAATGTGCAAGTGCAAGAAAGTGCATCACGGTGACTACAGCTGTCTCTTACATATGGCATAAACACACACTTAAACCCATCACCACTCCAGCTCGACAATTTAGTGCTCAAAGGAGATATTGAATTAACACATGCGCACCATGTAGTTATGGTAAGAGCACAACAGAAAACAAAGAATACATCAGAAATCTGTAGATTTATTCTGTTTCATCCTCGTCTGAGCTCTGCACCAGCTGACTCGCATGCTCGGCGTAGTCTAAGGCAGGAAACCTGATGGTGAGTTCCTTCCACTTGGTGCACTTGCTGATCTTTTTTCCATTTAAGTCCACGACGAAGTTTTTTACATGAAGGCAGGGGTAGTCGATCCCACGGTACTGCATCATCGAACCCCATCTCTGCAGAGGTCAACACATAACAAGAAGGAAATAGTACTTTATTCAGTCAGTAAACAATAGGGTTGGACATCTTCAGTATGAGACTGACACGATATGCATCTCGATACAATGTCTCCGATCCGATATATTAAAGACGTGTGGCATTTTGAAATGCATACGATACAGTTCACACCCAAATCACGATACAGAGCCATTCAACATGATCTGGCTCAACACAGTTCATGTGGTGATGTTAGAGAGGATGCTGTGCTATTCAGTGAACTGGATTATTTATTTACTAAATAAAACCAAGACTTTTCACAAACTGGCTTTTCTCTTAGAGCCTGAGTGTCTGTTTTAGGTTTACAGTGCAGTATCATTTTAGAGCATTACTTATATATTTAAGGATCCTCATTTATATTTAAGTGCAATATATACAAAAACTATTTGCACCAAATTGAGCCTTCTTTTGGCTCACTGGTGAGCAGCTGAAAGTGATTTCTTTCATGAACTATAAAAATAACTTTTAAAAAAATGTCTTTTGGTGCTGAATACAAATTCAAATAATGTAAACTAGTATTAGCTTACTCCTCACTCTCACCCTCACTAAATCTAGTATTGATCTGCAGTGCAGTTATCATTAGGGGAGCTCATACTGCAGTTTGTAATGTACACATCCAGGAGTCTTCTACGCACATCATGTGGGTTGAAGAAATAATGCCGTGAAAATGGTTTGGTATAAATTATTAGTAAATGTAAAACAACAATGTATTAAATGGATCAGACTGTATCCATACAAACATTTAATAACCAATGCATCTCGCTAACCTTCCAAAATAGCATTTAGTCTAAGGTGCTCTACTGGTGCACTCACATCGTACACGTGATCGTGTATTGATCCGTTATCGGTTAGTCTTCTCAAGTCTAGTACACAAAGCTAGCTGTAGTGGCTGTTTGGGAAAACAATATCATGAATCATGACAGCAGCTGTGTAACAGCACTTTCTGACTCACAATTGTCTCCCATTGTACACAACTATTTTCAGAGCTGAGAACTTGTCTTCATTCATTACCAACTTTCATTTTAAAACTTCATTTTGTAAAGTTAGCATTAGACCAATACAGAAATAGTTCTTCTGAATTCTGTCCCTGCACGTAGATCACTGCCAGCTAGCAAATATTATTATTATATTATTATAATAATATAAATACTATTATAATATTATAAATACTATTATAATATTTCCCCAAATCTCTTTACAAACTTTGTAAAAAATGAATGTACCTGACCACAGCCTTTGCACGCTATGAATCCATTGACCTCGTAATCTAGAAGTCGTTCTTGAAGAGAAGTGTTTTCTCTCTGAATATACAGTTCACTGTAAAAAGATAAAATAAAATAAAATAAATAAATACATAAATAAATAAATACATTATATTTATTCATCACAACATCAGGGTTCAGAATTATGTAAAAATCAGATCTGAATTGTAATTCATACCTAAACTGTGGCGCAACGTTGACGTGGTGCATACTTTCGATGACCTGGATGTCCTCGCCAGTGCAGATGTGTTTGCTGCAGCCTCGACAGCTGAACTTCACATCAGACGGGTTCTCGTTCCTCATGACCTTCTGCTTCTTCTTTTTCACACTCACCCTCTTCTCCATTATAGCCTGAAACTGAAACTCATTGATCTGACGGAAGGAGAAAAAACAAAATCAACTATACAGCAGGTTGTCTTAGATGTGATGTTTCTATCCACATAACCACAACGGCGTTCCTCAGGGCTCCGTATCAGCTCCACTTCTATTGTGTTAAATTCTAATTCTATGCCGATGATACTGTTGTATACTGCTGTCCAGGAACTCTTACACAATGCTTTTATTGTTCAAAATACACTGCCTGAGGTGAAACATGTTTAAAATGCACAAAAGACTAAACTCAACTAAAAGAATATATCACAAAACACAGAGGTTAACTCGTATGAGTGCCGGATTACAAGGCTAAAACTTGTTTTTTATGTTCAAAACAAGTTATTTTTTCTTTTACTGTTCTGAATGTTCTGTATCTGAATACTCTGCTCAGGGTTTTATTACGGTCCATACAGATTAGCATCAACAAAAAAGTTTACACCTCTGACTTTTCACTGTGAGTTCTACTCTTGGACAGGATGGTCTTACATTAGTACACCTTTGTATATCAGGCAATTCTTGGTCTCCTCCCACACGTCCTTTGTGGTTTTACAAGGCAGAAAAGCATTATCGGGACTTCTTGTTGGGTATTCAGCACCCTCAGTGTGGAATTTGATTCTGACTGATTTAAACTAAAGGAACTAATCATGTTAAATGTTTTAAAATAAATCATTAAAGACTCACAGGCAGATCCTTTAAGACCGAGATACCTGGTCGAACACCTTGCTCTAATTTTCCCCTTTTTTAGTTGGTTTTAGTGCAAATTTCGATTCTATTCTATCTTCTTTGTGTCTGTGACTTTGCATTTTTGCTGTAGACTGGGATTTTAATTTCTGTGGGACTCACCTGGTTAAATAAAACAGAAATTGTGAAGTGAATGTACCCGTTTCTCATAGTCTGCTTGATCCAAGGCTTTGATTTTGTCAATGGCTTTATCCATCATGTCCCTGCGGTACTCGTTGACACACTCCTTTTCAGCCACGCCAGAGTTATTCACCTCGAGCACAGTGTATGAGCTGTCCTCAGCTCTGCCTCGGCCTTGAGCCTGCAAACAGTAACAACTGGTAAGCAACCACTTTAATGTTTTACTGTAATCCAGTGTAGTAATGCTTTAATTACTGGACACTGAAGTGATATTTCAAATAATCACTGACCTGAACCATGGCGATCTCATTGGTCACAGTTCCATATCGGATAACGAAATTGCACTCCGGTACATCCAGACCTTCCTCTGCCACTGAGGTAGCAACCAGCAGGTTCACGTCACCATTCCCAAACTTTTTCAACACATCCTTCTGCTCCGCCTGATCAACACAAATTTATACATGAAGTCTCAGTCAGATCTGACGTGCACAGAAGAGGCAAATGTAGGTGGTAACTCACGGGGGTCATCGGTTTAACGTCACTCTGGTCTCCTCCACCAATGATGTACGCAGCTTTCACTTCAATGTCGGTGAACTTGGGGTTTTCCTGAATCCACTGACTCAGCACGATGGCACTATGCCGTGTTTTGGTGAAAATGATCCCTCTGGCTTTTTCCCTGCTGCTGAACTCGTGCAGGATTTTAGCTCTGAGCTTTGTCAGGCTGTCATTTTCATACTCTGGATTCTCCGCAAGCCTCTGCAGCTCTTCCTTATTCTCTGCAGGACATAAAGTACTTCGGGTGAATTTTTGCATCATCAACATTAAAGACATTTCTTGTTGACAGGACAGTTGTTCCAGTCTCATGTTTGAGGTACAAACAGTACAGCCATCAGCAAGCTACAGGGTTCCCCCTCAAGAAATATCTGTTCTGTAAATTCCCGGGACATTTTCTGCAACAATATCACAACCTACAAAAAACAGGAGGCACTGTGCAAAACTTGGCATCTTGTTGCTCCCAAAATCCTCCTTCAACAGGATGAGTCTGTCTTCACGACAACATTTAGGCCTCCTAATGTTGGCTAGCTAGACAACTTGATGCTATCAATATGCTTTAAGGACGGTTATCACTGACCTGGAAACTGTCACCTTGCCTTTGTGAAAACAAACCTGCTTGCAAATGGTGGAGTGTTAAATCATTAATGTTGCAAAGATGACACTGTCAGCAGTAACAAGCAGTACCTATAACCTCAACCTTGTAAAATAATTACATTATGCAATTTGCAATAATAGGCTATCACTTAATATAATAATTCAGTGCTATGCTATTCATGTATAATAATCTTTTTCAAATTGGATTATTTCTTATTTCATATTGAAACTTCCTTCAGTTTTAATTCTTAATATAATATTCGATGTATTTCTTTTTGTAGTGTGAGAAAGTGTAAGTGACACAATTTCCCCTCTGGGATCAACAAAGTAATCTGATTGTAATTCTGATTTATGGTTATCAAGCACCAACCCCAGACTTAAAAACTTCTGACTTCTCTGTTCCCTTGTTTTAAGTTTTTAAGCTAAACTAACCAGCAGCTACGCTTACATTTATCAAACAGATACAAGTGTGGTTGCAATGTCTTCATCTTACTGTTGGAAAAAAAACAACAACAGGTGTTTCTGAAAATAATCTTTCTTTAAAACTGTATTGATCAATGTAATAAAATGAAAAACTACTTATAACACAAGAAGTCACTCATACAAAGGCCCAGTATTCTGATACCTCGAAACAAATTGAAGAGGAATCTCTCGGTGTCTGTGATCTGAATGCTCTCCTCTTCGTCAGGCGATGTTTTGTTCTTTAACTCGTCCTCATGGAATTTGTTCAGGAAGCCGAGGGCGTCACGCATGCGGATGGTGTTGCTGAGAGTCAGGCCCTGGTTGTACTTCCAGAGATGCTTGGCACAAACTCGCACTTTCTGATTTTCATCTTTTGAGGCTAAAATGGATCAAGACACGTGTTTTAGAAAGAAGGCATAAACTATCCCTGAAGCTGAGTATTAAAAAACGTTGTGCTCACCTTGTCGTTCTTGTTGAACAGCCCACTGTTCGTAATTCTGAGAGCTGAGTTCACAGGTGGGGCTCAGCTCGGCGTGGGTGTGGATGGCGTTCATAATTTTCTTGATCACATCACCAAAGGGATCCTGAGGAAGATTTTTGGTTGTCCACACACTGAGTAAAACCATCTGATTCAAAGTAAAGTTTATTACCACATCATTAAAACGTCTCTACCTGTTTTCTCTCTTCCACATGTGCAATTTTTTTCCTCGGTTTCTTCTTGTATTCTCCGAGGCTCGTCGTCATGATCCTGGATGCATCCAGGTTTGCACAAATCTGTGAAAGAGATGCACATATTCACAGTGTCAGAATTAATCACAGTCCAACATCTCCTTCTATTCAGTTTCCCTTTGTCCAACACAGAGTTAAAACCACACAGCTATTTTTTTTCTTTTCCTTTCCTCTTTGTGGCAGTGGGAAACTTTATGGCTGCCTGTGTGCAGGGTAAGTGTGGAACATTGGAAACAGATCTGTGATGACTACAGCTGAAAAAATGGGGCAGGAGTCAGATTAGCAAAAATATTAAAACTTTACTGGATAGTATGTCATAAAAAATGTAGAGCCTTCACAGTAAAACACAAATATGTCAAACATGGTTTCCAAGCCCTTTTCTTGCTTTTCTCGATTTCCAGAGGTTTTCCAGGACTAGGAAATAGGACTAAAAACAGTCCAGGTTTTCCAGGACGTGTGCCAAGATATGACCAGTGGAAACCTCAGAATATCTGAGTTTATTCCAAACTTGTAATTTTAATCCCAAAGAATGTTTAAGAATATTTATGATTTTGTTCTTGTAAATTCGCAACATTAACTTCAGATCTCAAGTTTTATTCTTCACTAATTTATAAATTTAATCTCAGAGAGTATTCAAGGTTTTACCCCATAAATTTGTAGTTTTAATCTCACAAAATATTTAAAAATGTTCAGCTGAAGACGCTGTCATATACCAAGCTACAAAAATGTAGCTTGGTATATGACAGTATATAACAGTTTGCCTTCAGCAAAAGGTGACAATGTCAAATTGTTTTCCAGGACAACTCAGTTGTTTTCAGGATATTTTCAGTTTTCCAGGACTGAAAAATAGGTTTTCTACATACCCTCTGGTGTTACTGTGTCAGCATGAGTTACCCTCTGCTGTTATGTGCTAATGTTTCAGTGTAAACAGGAAACTGAGAACGGTATTTACGCGCAGTATGTGCTCCTCAGCCTTCTTCATCTCCTTGGCTCCGCCCACCCCCGGTGAGGCGGTCAGGCCCAGGATCTGAGGGAGAGGGACCGGCTTCTTCTCCTCCTTCTTCAGCTTGATGTTCTTGTGCTTCTGCTTCAGATATCGCATCATGATGTGGTTGTAGACCTCTCCTTTCTGAGTGTGGTGACACTCGTCTATTACGATCAGCGTCAGATCTACACGATTAAGAGAAAAGAAAACATGTGTTGTGTAGTGCAGTATCATGAACGCTGGGTTAATAGCACTGTGAAGTAACTGTTCATCATTAAAATACAGTTTTTAACTTTAATTTCACATAAAATCTAATGTTTTTTTTGGCTCTTTAATGTTTACTGAAGGATTTCTACTCATGCAGAAACTATTAAAAAATGTTTTCGCCGTATCAGCCGCATCTATGGAATTAAAAACACAATTTTACACATTGTAAAAATATTTTAACAATGTTCTGGTGTGGAAAGTGAAAATGTGATAATTTGGCAACTGTAACAGTGTTGTAATATTATAAAATATATACTTAGGTTTAGGATTATTAACAGTTATAGAAAATGTTATGAATTTCAT
>OOFC01043559.1:0-34893 GCA_900323345.1 Pseudochromis fuscus | reverse complement strand
AAACAGGTAAAAAAAAAAAAAAAAAAAAAAACCTGGCAAAATTCTTTCAAATGACATTTTTTAAACAGCGTAGAAGAGAACCCAGTGATTACTGGCTGAGACTATTGTTTAGTTGCATTACTTCATTTTTTGTTCAAACATTTATATCTCTCTATTTCTCACTGTAAAATTATCGTCCAGAAGTCAAACTGCCCAACTCTAAAAAAAGACTATACTTGGTGTGGTGCTGCTAATTTTGTGTTATTTATTTATGTTTCCTAAATAAACAAAGGTGATTTCCCTCACAGATTACAGCATCGCTCTGTAACACACACCCTCCCACACAAACCACTGGCACTTTTCTGGGAACTTTTGACGCAGCAGTTTAAGCCACACAATGACACATGCTGCAAATCTTCAAAAATAACTGCAGATCATTTGTATTTTCACAGCACTAAGTGCAAACAAAGGCGACTTATAATCATTCACATGTACGACTTTAACTGGAGTGGTACTCATTTGTCTCCCTGGAGGAAAAAAAAGAGAGAGAGTGGCAGCTTGATGTATTGTGGGAGATAGGAGCTCTCATGTGAATTTGATCAGCCACACACTGATGGCTTGAACAGACGTGTGGCCTGGAAACCAGGAGGAAAAAAAAAGAAGTACATGCTTTCAGGCGTTTCAACAAACAGCATATGTTCCACTGAGGTGGCTATTCCACCTTGGACCGGTGAGTGCCAACACAAGTGAACAGCAGAGTTTGACAGGATCCTGTCAGGGGAGATGCTGCCTTCGAGTCCTCTGGGTGGCTTTCTATTCCAGAAGCTGTCAGTGTCTGAAAAGCTTGAGCCTGGACAGATTTTTAGCTAAAGGTTTTGGGAAAAAAAAAAAAAAAAGCAGCGAGACATGTTTTGGACCCTTTACTGAAATTAAAAACAAGCTCTTGGCCTCTTTGTGTCGGAGTTTGTAAAAATCGTACCGCTTAAGTTCACCCCCTCGTCGTCTCCTTTGTTCGCCTTCTCCAGGAAGTTTTCCAGAATCTGAGCTGTGCAGATGATGATGTCATTTTTCTTCACGATCTCTGTGAAAGAGATTTTGAGCTGCGAGTCTCCACTGACTCTCTCCACCTTGTATGTGTGCTTGAGAAAGGGCAGGAACTCTGCAGAGTAGTGCTGCTCCACCAGGGGAACCTGCAGGGCAACCGGAGAGCATTAACTTGTACTGTATACACTGTGCAGTATATATAATACATACTGTATATACTGTATACGGCTAAGAAATGTTTGCATTGCTTCTACTACTACAATGCTCCTGATGATTTAAAGGGGGTGTTTGTTTGTGACTACACACTGCTGCAGATGATTATGTTAAGGGATGTTTATTTAGACTCAGGGTTACAATGTGCGATGATTAAAAAGATTTTGTTTACAGACAGAGCAGACACTCCCTTTTTCTGCATAGACAGAATTAGAAAAGTTATTGTTCTGCATGAATCACTATGACGAGTTTCAGTCATGCAGCAGCACAACTGAATAGTTTTATAGCTACAAAACCTTTAATCCAAATGGAAGTTTTTTGTTTTTTTTCCAGCTCCAAGCAGATCTCCCGTGTGCCAAATAGGAACAAAGTGCAGGGGAATATCTAAACCTCATGGCATGTAATTTGTGGTGAGCTGCCCCACATGTGTGCAAATTGACTGAATGTTTTCTTTGGCCCTGAAATGGACAAAAGTAGGTTAGCATAATAGTGCAGACCCGTAAGTCAGATTATACCAGACTTGAGGACTGGAGGATTGTTGTACCTTGTTCACCAGGACGACCACTTTCCCCGGTTTCCCCGCCTCCCTCTTGCCGTCCAGATGTTTTTTGGTAATATAAACTGCAACTCTGGTTTTACCGCTTCCTGTCGGGAGGCAAATGATGATGTTTTTCCCCTCCAAGGCAGGTCGAGCGACGTCCATCTGATAATCTCGAAGAACAATATCAGCTCTTTCGTGGCCGCCGGCGGCGGCGGCTGCACTTCCATCTGTAAAAAGCAGAGCAGAGGTTCAGACACACAAACACTTCTGTCAGCAAACCCACAATTACAGACAAGCTGAAACACTGCTGGTCATTGTTTATGGTTTCGGTGTTGTAATAGACAGTCTTCCTAATGTTGCTATTAAAAAGACACACAGTAAAAAAACATAAGCCCTGAGAAGAGAACCAATAAAACAATATCTTACAATGTCAACACTATAGCTCTATAAATCATGTCACTTAGAGGCACGACTGGACCTTTTTCCTTAATCCAAACCAGACAGCCTACTGTCAGAAGCACGACAATATATGCACCAGATGTTATCGTTCAAGTGCAAATAAATATATGTTATGACTTTACAACATTACAAATCTGAAACTGAAAGTCACAGTAAAAGAGGGAACAATGACAAACACATCTGCACGTATTCATTAAAGATTTAAATCTGAGTGTATCATGTCACCGCGGTAATGTTTTCCTTGTGTTACTTTGCTGTTTGTCAGCACAGCAGACTCACTGTTATCCACTTTGGTCAGATTTGACGCTGCCTGCAGGTTGTGACTCACTGGCTGTGTCTCAGCTGGGGAGAATACATGACTAAGGCACCGTGCACAATGTGCATGTACCCTCAGTTATGAGTTTAAAACCCCACTCAGGTCTTTTTTTAATCACTTGGCACAGACAGTTTTTAATTTTCCTCCTCAGACTCGGTGTGCCAGAGGCTAAAGTGTTGTTTCAAGCAACTTTAATGTATGTAAATATGAGACTGTACTGATGGAGAGATACAGTTTTACCAGTAATAAGAACTAAACCATGGTCTGTTTGGACCACTGAACTTTTAGCAGCAATTTCCCAGACACTAGAGTTATTAAAACAGTAAGCAATCAACTGTTTTTACTTTGTCTTTCAGAAGATACACAGCAAACAGTGGAGGAGGAGACTGAAGGAACAATCTTACATGTAATCTGTTTAGTTTAAACCAAACCACTTAGACAGGGCGTAGGGCAGGGGTTCTCAATTGTGCCATGGAGGGCCAAGACCCTGCAGGTTTTCCTTCCAGCCGGTCTCTAAAGCAGGTGATTTCAATGATTAACACCTCCTTTAATTTGAGGGAAGGAGCTCATCAGTGAGATCAGCTGCTGGAGAGATGGTTGGAAAGAAAACCTGCAGGGTGTCGGCCTCCATGGCACAAGTTGAGAACCCCTGGCGTAGGGTTTAGGGCCTTACTTCTGTTGAGACAAAAAACTGTAACTCATGTCTGTCTGTTTCCTCATTTTACATCATTATTTAATCCAAATACATTTCAATTTGTAGATTTCACTTCTTTCTGGGTTGATTAGTCCCCCAAAGCAATAATTTATTATTTGTAATAAAATTTCTGAAATATAATTTATATGCTACAAGGAGAGATTTAACATTTTAAAAGCTGTTTAAAAAGCTGAACATTGTAAAAAAATATCTAAACTATAAAAAGTTGAACAATTGACAATTTCCTTTTTTTAAATGGAGATATGTTGAATATCAGCACAAATGTCACAACAAGCAACAAAGCTGAACAAGTTCATACTTGACTGTTTTTTTATAGCTGGAAGTTTGTAGTCCATAAAAACATAATTAGTGAAGTAATGAATGTGAAGAATGAAGTTTTGGATCACTGCTGTGTAAATTACTTCCTCAGCTTTCTAACTATTTACACATGATACAGACCTCGAGGAAGACGGAGGCAGCAGTCCACGGATGCATGAATTAAACTTTTCCTATACATTTCTTTATGACATAGAGCCTCCATGTGGTTTTCATTTGAAGTGCCTGTGGAGCCCCGTCCTCTCTGACCTCCACACCATTCATCACGACACACACATGGAACTTATTCATTGGTGTGAAGCAGGCGGGACGGAGAGATGTTCCACCAATGTTGTAGCACTTTCCTGCCAATAGGATACTACTGATCTCCTGTGCAGTCTTCCTACTATGACTTGACTTTGTTTTTTTTGTGAGTGACCCCCTGGAGCTGCACAAGCGTCTTCAGATTATAGACATACTTTGTAACAGAATCACAGAGTGAGTGGAGGTGAAAATGACTCCCACCTGGCTCCGAGCGCACCAAGCTCTGTGACGGTTCAACGCCTGCGTACAGATCTGAAAAGATAAAAGCAAAAACAAATCACACTTTTGAAAGGAAAATATTAGTGAGTGCCAGCTGCTATAAAGGGCCAGTTCACACAAATGATCAGAAAGCTAATTTCATCCCTGTTGGTTCCTGTAGTTGGTTTTAGATTTATCTCCCGGGGTGTTAAGACATTTCTGCTGCAACTTCAATAGATGAGCAGGAAACAGAATTCTGTTTGTCTTCCTAAGAGTTTTAATATGTTAGACACATTCAGCCTTATTCAGGAAGTGGTATATAAATGAAATCAGAGCAGTTCAGAGTGCAACAACATTTCCAGCATCACTAATCCTCTGTGAGTGGTGGGTTTTTGATTTTCTTGTAAGGCTGGTAACTAGTGTTGTAGTCAAGACCGTACCAACCGAGACCAAGACATTATCGAGACTAAAGAGTATCGAGACCGAGACAAGACCAAGACATTTAGAGGTTGAGCACGAGACAAGATCAAGACCATACATATCAAAGAAAAATCACAACAAACAAAACAAAACCAAAAAATGACCAGTATGTTTTGCTCTTACATAAATGCAACAAAAACTAATTTTCCTAGAGTCTCCAGTCGTCTTTATCCACTCTCTGTGTACAGGGGACATGTCACTCCAGGTGTCATAAGGACCACATGACACCAGGAAGGCAGCAGCTATAGTCTACTTTTCTCACTTATCACAGTAGTGCTGACCTGGTCTTGACCGGTCTTGATCAAAAAACTCGAGTCCAACCTGTCCGAGACCGAGATAAGACCGAGTAGAAATGCCTTAGATTAAAGTGGTCTTGAGTACTACAACAGTAGCTGGTACTGAATAAAAAATCATGTTGTTTAAATTGATTATCCAGGACCTCGCTCACTTTTTACTAAAGATTTTGTGGTTGCTGCAGTACACCCCCTGTCCCTTCATAGTGTTCAGCCACACTCCTCCAATTCACAGTCAAGTGGGACTTATCATTCAGCAAATATTGATGGTTAAGACCATTCAGTGCCTGTGGAGTTGACTTCTTTTAATTATTCTCTTACCGGAAACCTCAGAGAGTGCTGCTACATGAGCCCCAGTTTCCCTGTTGTCCCTGTTTGTATTTCTACTCGTCCAATATGTGTCTCTAAAGCCGATGGATATAAAATGACAAGATGGAGACACACCAGTAAAGATAAGTGAGACACAGTGTGATGCACAGTTACACTGGCAGCTAGAAGGCATCAACAGACTTAAGCTATGAAGTTTTTCTTAAAAGGAGATTTGCTTAAAAGGTGCTTTCCTGGGTGGAGACCTGCTTCAGTTTGCCCACCAAACAAGCAAGGGAGTAGAAGACGCTGAACTTTTAACTCTGGATAAAGCTTTGAAACACCTGGAAAAACCCAAAGCTCATGTCAGACTTTTATTTACTGATTTCTCTTCAGCCTCCAATAAGCTGCAACCTCACATCCTGATTGAGAGGCTTGCTTCTTATTTTAATTGACCTCACCAGCTCCTCTCTTTGAAACTTTTTAACTAACAGACCACAGCAGCACCGCTCTTTGATCACTCCTCCAGGGGGCGGTGTCGGACAATGGCTGTGCTCTTCCTGACTTTAAGTGATGTGATGAGAGTTTCCTTGATTTAAATGTTTCTAACGCCAAGAAACTTTTGCTTGATTTTAGGAAAAACAAGGTTATTCCTATGGCCAGTGTTATTCATGGTGAACAGGTTGACACAGTGGATACTTACCAATATCTGGACACTACATTTGACTCCTGTCTCAGATTTGATGCAAACTCGGAGGCAATGGTTAGAAAGGGTCTGCAAAGAACCCACTTATTGCAGAAGTTGAACTCCTTTAATGTGTCAAACCCTACCTTGTGTACTGTGTACCTGACATATATGAAGAGACTTTTTCTTTTGTGTGCTGGTTTGGTGGTTTGTCTTGTTCGATACTCCAACACATTCATGCCCTGACATTAAGCTGCTGAATACAGAGTAGCAGAGTATTCGCTGGCATTTTGCTCTACTCTATGCAGATGTTGCTATTTCTTTTAGTTAGATCTCTTTTAAGCACTTGCACTTTATACACCTGTCTTTGGTTGGTATCTGTAAGTCGGGTTTGTATTTCCATCTCCCCGCTGCTCATTTAGTACCTCTCTGTTACTGTGTGTAGGAAATATGTGGTGTTTGCTTGACTTGTTTACATTAAGTCAGGACTGTCGAAACTGAATTGCCCCTCGGGGATAAATAAAGCTTTTCTGAATCAGAATCTTGCAAATAAAAGCTTGATCTCATCTGATGTTCTGATTAAACAAATTTAAATGAATGAATTTGTGCTATGATCCCTCTGGGAAATGACTAAATATGTCTGTTTTTTTAACGAACAGAGGTGCTGTGAGACCTTCAGGATCATCCTGAGGACCCTCTGTGACGTTGATCTCCATAAACTCCACGCTTTCACTGCCGTCAGCTGCCGAACTCTCCTCTGCTGCTGGTCCTGTACGTTCATCTCTCAGTGAACCCGCTTTCTCATCTGATCCATATAAGAAACACATTTTCAAAAACAAAACAAAAACATTACAGAGTTGAAGAATAATAACCACACCACTTATATTCACTTAGTTAATGTGTTTTCCAGACGTTGTTTGTTCTGTTTTTCTTGTTTGTTTTTTTTTCTTAGCTTGTATATTGTTGGTCTAAAGTCTGCCAACCGTATTTTGTTGTTTACCATGACACTTATGTCCGTGCCAAAATACTTGATGGCATTTCCTGTAATAGGTGTGTGTTGCTGAAGAAGTTATTCACCTTTCTCGTCACAACCTGGCGATCCTCCAGTCAGCTCGTACAGGGACTGGTGTTCAGTTTCACGCAGGATGTCGAGAAAGTTGGAAAACCAGCCCGGCCGCCCTCTCACGATTCTTCTGAGGAGTTCACTGGCTCCACTCCTGGATCCTCTGTTTGTAATTTCAGCTTTGATCTACAGCATGGACACAGTAACTTTGTTACAGTGAGGTGTAACCAATCTGCATTAGTCTGACATCTTGTGGCCAAACACGTGTATTGGGATTTGGATTTTAAGAGTTACACTCAAGTTACCAACAACATAAACTGGCACGTGACACTCTTGTAGGTAATTTTTTTTCTGACTGGATAGTTTGACCCCTTTAAACGTAGAATTGTATTTCTAACCATAAATGACTTTTAATCAACAGTGGGTCTGAGATCACAGTCTATCAACAGTGTACTTACCATTTCCTCGTCATCCTTTGTGAGCAGGCCTTTGGAGAAACAGTGCAGACACACGTCCTCTGTCTTCATGTCCATCAGACTGGGAGACAGGAGCCTAATGAGCCGGACGCAGTAGTCGTTCTCTGCTTCAACTTCAGGCTCAGGGAGTTTTAACTGCACCATGTCCGCCGCGTACTCACAGCCTCCGCGTAAAAGCGCGTCCACAAAAGTGGTGAACCAGCCTGGTTCGTGCGGCTTCTGGATCACTGCATTGATCAGGGCATCCGCGGAAGAGAGGTTCCCCTCGGTCCGGGCCTTCAGTCGGATCTGCTCCATTTGATCCGGTTTGATAAAATGTATATAATTCAGGACCTGGTCCACCATGATATACTCCCGCAGCCTCGGTCTGAAGTCATCAATAAGACGAACGTGGATTTCATCGTTTTCAGAAGCCATCAGGACACAACAAACACAGACCAGCTGTCCTGAAAGCAACCCTCTGCACAAATGATTCACAGAGCAACTTCAAGGGAATTCGTCTTCTGGGGAAATGAAAGTGAACTTTCACTTTCATTTCTAGAGAAGACGAAGAATCAATATGATGTCAGTAGATGCCACTAGATGTCAGTGTTGGAACACAGTAGTTCCATTGATGCACTTTTAGACATGTTATTGTGCTGATTGCGACATTTACAGCCCCTTTGTGTTAATAAACACCAAACTGGTAATGAAGTTCAAGTGAATTATGAACATACAGACCAACTTTTCACCTCTAACATTGTTTTATTTAGAGGTGAATGAAGTCATAATTCAAATACTTGTGTCCACTTATTACTTACTGTAAAGGCGTTTTGGTGCAAGTATATATTATTGTACTGGAGTATTTTTTCTGATAATTCCACAGACACTCTATGCTATTGTATAATGGTAAATTATTGTACAGTGTAGTGGTGGTGTTTCTGCCAGCAGAGTAATTAAACAACAGCAGCAACACATACACTGCCACAATACCTGGGATAAACTATGCAATAAGATCAGTACAATAGATATTCTACAGTGAGGAAGGTTGTCTGTTATATGGGGTAGATCACAGTTTAAAATGGAAGTGGAAAAATCTATTTCTTGTTGGGAGGGAAAAAGCTAATCTAAAAGAATCAAAGTTTAAAAAAAATGAAAATTTAAAAAGTAGAAAAAGTTGAATTTTTAATAATGTTATAAAGTTAGACGAAATAACATTTTAAGAAGAAAAAAATAAGAAGTTGAACATTAAAAAAAACAAAAAAAACCTCATAAAAACCCATTAGACATACAAAAAGAACTGCTCTCAAAAGTGAAGCCAATTCAGAAGTGGAAAAAGTCCAATACAACGGCCTCTAGGAGCTGGCTCAAAAAAAACCCAAACCCAAAAAAATTCCAATTATGAAGTACTCAGTCAATATATATTTTCCACAAGTCATTGTGATATCTACAGTCAGCTCTTTAAATCATTGACCAGGTGGTCCATCTGAAAATCATTTCATGCTTAAGTAGATATTAGGCTCGAAAAGAGAAAGACTTAGGGGCGTGGTCTCATTGGTGACCAGACATGAACTCCAGTCTCACACATTGGGTAGTATCCTTGGGTTCAGGGGTCAGACCCACCTCCTCACTCCTCCCTTCATATCCAAATATGGTCACTTCTGACTCCAACAAAAAAATAAAATAAAAAAATCAACATGGCCACATTCAAATGACAAAAGTATTTGGCTCCCGCATAAGTTAATTTCTTCATTCTGCACACAAAAATAAACACACCTTACACAAGCGGAACTGCATTTTCATTTATTGCTCCCACATCTTCAAAACAAGCATATGCACTACTGTCTGTTTTCTATAGAATTTTCTTTTCATAAGTTATTCAGTTAAAAAAAATACTTTGTTTTTTTTTACATCTGGCAATGTAATGTAGTTTTTTTTAACAACTGTCTAACAACATTTTACTTTAAATACACATTGCCAACAAATAAAAGAAAGTGTATAGGGAAACAATATGATTAATTGATGCGTTGGTTAGTTAAACATAAAGACTTAACATTTGGATTGGTTGTATAGGCACGGGACCCTCTCCGGGGCCTGTTTATGCACAAGTACTATCTTCTACCCTTCTTCCCACACACAACCTTTGAGTGCATCCTAAAAGAGACAAGTATGCTGACATCATTTTATATTGTAATGTGCTACTTTGGGCTCATAAGCAGTGCAAAACAGTAAATATGTAGTTATATAATATTTATATATATATAAAAAAAACAACACCACATGCACTGCCTCATAGAAATGCCTACATCGTACCTGCTGGTCGGAGGCGTAGCTCTGGGATAACAGCAGAAATCTTTAGACCTGCATGTTATGGTATTTTTTGCCCTGACGAGCATGTATGGTGCGATCTGTTGGCTCAACATTGTACAGTATAGGTGCACATCAGTGACTGCAGTAATAATGCACATTGTTTCAAAGAAGAAAATAAATAAAAGTATACTCGATACTGTACTGTATATTGCAGTGCAATAGTCCATAACCCCTGAGTCACACTTCAGAGAAGACAGGCATACGACTAAGGATAAGAAAAATCTTTTCACACCTTTGTGAAAATGCTGTATTCCACTAATAGCTGCAGGAAATATTCGAGTGTAGTCTTTTCAAACGCAGGCTCAGGTTCTCTAAATGCATGTTTTCCACTCAGGCTTTAGACTCTAAACAGGCTCAGTGGCTGTTGGGGAGCTGGGGGATCCATGTGGTCAGTACCATGCAAGAAGTGAAGGAAATTATGCGTCACAGTTTTTTTTTTATCACCTTGTCAGCACCTCAGCGTGAGGTGAGGATTTCAGCAGCTCATGAGAGAACTGCTGTGTCATCTTTTTTCCTGTTGTGCCAAAGTCGCCTGCTTTCAGGTGATCACACATGCTCAGTGGCAACGAGGACAAAAAAGCAGCGCAGTGCCCTACTTTTGGCTCGCATCCCCGTTTCAGAGTCTCAGGCTGAAGAGGTCAAGTGCCTGGACAAACACGTCTCTGCTCACCAGCTGCCAGCCAGCCAGCCAGCGGCCTCCATCCGGGATTTACAATCTTCAGTCAAAGCTTCCATCTCTTCTCGCCCGTTACTCTGAAGTACAGCAAGCTGAGTGATCAATTGCTTTGGCAGTGAGTAATACAGTAGCTGCTTTCTGTTGACACTCGGCGTCTGGAGAAATAACCTTTTCCCTCGTCGGACTACAGGCATGAAAGGGTTGGAAAAGACTCGGCTGAGCTGTTGGCAAATTCTCGTCTGAAGACATTTCAAGATCCTATCGGTTGGTGGTCATGGATTTGTCTTGGCAGCGTTGTTGTCCTGGCATCCCATCCTCAGTTATGTATGGGAGGGTGACCCCTGTCTGCAGGCCTTTAACTATCCATCTCTCTGCACAGGATTTTCTGCAGTCAAGGTGGATTACAACTGTCACCTTGCCTATAGGCTGACTTACTTCTTCACAAGAGGTTGTGAGACCACCCGTGTGGTGCTGTGGCCACTTCTTTTGCCAGATCAGAAAGGACGGGTTATTGAGAGTCCTGGCTGTGGTTTATTGGTATCTTCCTCTGGATGCTCGCCAAGCTTGCTCAGTACCCACAGATCCTCCGACTGGGGGGTGCTGAGGAGCAGCTGGCTGGAGTTAGAATGTGGGGCACTGCACCTCCTGGTGTTTTTGGCCATCCTACATCTGCCGCACAGACTGGTGAGTTGTGGTGGTGATCAGGGCCTGGTGGTGGACGGAGGAGCCAATCTTTTCCAGGAAGACACCCATTCAGTGTGATACACTGCTGTCAGGAAGTACTGGTCACCTGTCTAGTGTGTGAGGTAGGTCAGTAGGTGGGACAGATCTCTCTAACTGTTAAAGTCTTCAGACCTTTTTTTCTGGCTTCCTGAAAAAAACTTGTATCCGAGGAGCATTGAGTCAGATCAGCTGGACTTGAAGATTGTTGAAGGTTGATAAAGTTTCGTCTCTCAACCAAGAGGCTTCACACTAAAAAAAAAATCTTACACAGAATTGGGTAAATACTGGACTAACTACGTGGGTTAGTTTAACCCAGCACAGTGGGTTTGTTCTTTACTCAGTAGAATGGTGAATGGTGGAAGATCAAAAAATAAATGTTCAAAGTTCCCAGAATGAAATATTGGCTTTCAACAGAATTTTCTAGTGAAAGCAAAACTGGTTAAAACTGGGAAGCACTCAGAATAAAAACCTCTACTAGGACATAATCCATGCCTTTTCTCCACCAAACCGCCTCAGATTGTAGACATTATCATTGTGTATGTAGATTTTCAACAAAATGTTAAGATGTGACAAAGTCAGGAATTTTACTTGTAGCGCCAAAAAACATTTCACTGTACCTACTGCTTCACCCAAGGTAAGTACAAACAGAGGTACAAGGCCAGTTAGAGCTACAGATGTCTTGTGGATGAAATGTCTTCAACAGTCTTCAACCAAACCCAGTTGATCTAATTCAACACCACTTGGATCAGCATGACCTGGATGACTGAGAATCTTCACAGACAGTTGGAGATAGGTTGGTGCACTGGTTCTTGTGTTTTACTGTGTTGACACACTCAGACCAGGTTTCACAAGACTTAGTGTTGTGGTGATAGTTCTGGATGACCCTCGCCTGGTGGCCCACGCTGGTCCAACAGAAAAAGCTGCCGCAGAGTCACAGGAAGAAACAGAGCAGAGGCCGTTAGAGGCCAAAACCAGTTTGAACAGGAAGCTGGTCGGGTGGGATTTAGGATTAACTGGGCATCAGGACAGAAATTCATGGAGTGACAATGACTGATGATGATTATAGATTCAATCCTGTTTGGACAGAGCTACAGTTACCAAATGTAACCACTGTTATGATACTGGTAAATGCAGAAAAAAACTGGTATTTTCCTGCAAAGAACAGTGTTTTATCCACATGCACAATGAAAAAAAATCTCTTATTTCTACCAAGCCACTGCAAAAAATTAACAATACAGATGTCTGTGCCAGCATGCTGATAAAAAAACTGCTACTTAGTAATTACAGCATTACAACCTCCCAATATCTGAATACTGTCTCACTGAAAAAAGGTTTATGGCCCTCCAAAGTCCGGGTCTGAGACGGGTCTGTGGAGTCCGGTGGTGTTGAAGCTGGAGTCAGGAGCCAATGGGGAGGAAGAGGAGGAGGAAGAGGTTTCAGTGGGAAGAAGGATCAGTGCCGACTGTTGATGCCCTGCGGTCTGTTGCTGCTGCTGTTGATGCTGCTGCTGCTGTTGTTGCTGTTGTTGTTGTTGTTGTGGATCTGTGTGTCTCTGTGTAAGAAATGCTGTAAGGCTGTCCTCAATGGGTGGATTCACGCTGGCCAAGCTCGATAGAGAGTCTTTGGGTTCCTGAATGGTGCTCTCCAGTTTATGGCTGGGGCCCTGAGGAGAAAGGTTTCACAACATAAATCGCTGATATATCCAGAAGTTTATTCATCCAACAACATCCGTGTTAATTTAATATTCTGTTGTGATCAGTTATCCCACTGTATTTTCTCACAGTAAAACTGGTGGTCAGTCAAAAAACTTGGCATGAACAAATGAATTTTGGACATCAAATACAGGCAGGTGGAAAAAACACGGCTGAATTTGTGAAAGTGTGTTTTAAAATGCTTGCTGTCTTTTTAGAAGAAGAACGCACATAGATCATTTTAAATGTTCGTTTCTGCTACTAATATTTTTTTAGTTGTCAGATTTGGTTTTTGCTTTAGGGTTGTATTTGTTTTTCAGTGGTTTAAATTTGGGGGCAGTTTGTTTGACTGTGAACCAATAAATCATTTATTTATTCTTTATTGTTTAGAAGAGTCAAACACTATTTGTTTATGTTTTTTAAAATCCATCCAGAGACCTAGTTTATGGTTTCTTCTTTTTATCAGCACTGGTTAAAAATCTAGTAAAGTTCACAGCGTATGATATAAACTGAATGAAACTGATATTTATATGTAAATATTTACCCAATGTTTTTCCTGTGACTGTGTTTTGGTTTATTTTGTTAACAAAAAACCTCAAACAAAACAAAACAGAAGAGTTATCAAAATAATCTTAAGTAACATAAAATGAAACACCAACATTTGGCTTACATTGTCTGTTGAAGCCAATAACGTAATAACAGCCGATAACGTAATAAATTTGCCCTTTTTGAAATGTAATAGGCCAATAATAACTGGCCAATAACGTAATAAAAGTCCTGAACTGAAAACGTAATAACTTTTGGCCAATTACGTAATAATTTATTACGTTTTTGGCTGCTTATTACATTATCGGCCTGGTAAAAGAATAAAAACTTTGCAAATGTAATAACTAAGCCAATAACGTAATAAATCATTACGTTATCGACCAACAGTTATTACGTTATTGGTTCAGAACTTTTATTACGTTATTGGCCTATTACATTTCAAAAAGGGCAAATTTATTACGTTATCGGCTGTTATTACATTATTGGCTTCAACATTGTCTATTATTGTTTCACTCTCAAGCACCTTCATTATTTCAGATGTTAACTGTGAAAAGTAAATGAAAAGTAAAGCAGTACCTTTACTATCCACCTTGTTCAAGATCTCATTTTAAGCCTTAAAATGAGGCTTTGGAATAACTACTGTAAATCTTCAAACAGGTTTTGTTTTCATGCTTCAAGCAGCATCAGGAGCAGATCATAAACGTTAATGTTTTAACCTTTTCAAAATAAAAGTCTGCTACTTGAGTCTCAGTGGACAGAAACTTTTCATTTCTTCACTGGGTTTTTATTGTGCAAATACACTGTTTTATTTATTCCCCAGTGTTTTCCCTGGCCTGTATGTGTTTGTATCAATCACAACCTCGCACATTATCCGAGGCCTGGCTTTTACTTGAGTATCGTTTTGTATTTGAGGAAATAGGGTATGTTTTGAGTAGGAATTATCAAGTGTAAAATCCACAAGATTTGCCACAAAACTATGACTGTGTCATCAGAAAAATTTAAGAAGAAATACCGTATGTAAAATTTAATCTAGCAGTACAAAAAAGTAAAGGAAAGCCAAGTGAAGGGTGTATATGTAAAGAAAACAGTCTACTGAACAAAGTGAGCAGATTCTTACTTGACTTCCTGTATGGCTGAAAAAATGGTTTGCAGTCAGAGCAACTGGCTGAGCCTTCACTGCAGGTCTGTGATAGTCCGGACTGGCGGTCACGGTGCTGTAGGCTGGGGGTCCCAGAGTCGGCTGTCTCTGCAGCAGCTGCAGGATGGTCTGAATGTCTGATATCAGCTGAGACTCCAGCCTCAAAAACAAGACAGACAGACAAGAGGAGATGAAGACTTCACTCTGACACAGTCTGAGTGTGACAGTAGCTGAAAACACTAGATGGAGCTTCAGCTCCTCGTCTGTGGACCGATGAAGGGACGGTAAAGGTGTGGAAACACATTCTGCCAGAGTAGTAGACAAAAAAAATCAACACTGCTCCTGCTCGGAGTGATAATTAGGTTTATGTGGGAGGTGTGAGCTGAGCGTTTACTGCGGAAATTACTGTATCATACTCGTTTGGTCAATCTAATTATGACTACATTTCATCAGGGCTCTATATTTAGGGCACGAGGGAAATGCTGAATAATTACCTGCATCTCATCTAATACGCACAGGACATAGTGTTTTTTATTTATACTGAGTTAAACATGATGAGAAATTGTAAAAGCAGAGCCACACTTATTGTTTTTAGAGATTTTGTCCTGGACATTTAAAGAACTGGTTTAAGGGAAATCATTTTTATTCCTCCTGTCATGTGCTTTCAGACTAGTCAAAGCCACAAAAACACAAAATGACAGAGTGCTGTTCATCCTGCAGCCAGCCAGCATTAGAGAGAGGGGGAAAAAACAGGGTCAGGTACAGTGCAGTGGATAAAATGTCTTATTTGTGCTTAATAAAATGAGCTAGCCCAGTATTTTCAGGCACCCTGATGCTATCTCGTTCTCTGTGATAATTCCAGCTAAAAATACCACCTGCTGTTCATTTGTGTGTCTGTTTCGGTTGGCTGCTGCCTGCAGGTGTGTTTGCAGAAGCTCTGGCCAATGTGTTTCTCTAATACAGAAAAGAAACCAGAAGAAAACTTAGAAAATTTGGAGCGGTGGCACGCTTAGATGTTTACTGTTTGAATCTGAGATACTTGGGACATACTGTTTCTCTTGTTGTAAGATGCTTCAGACACTTTGTATTCAGGTTTTTTTTTTTTTTTTTTTAGTACTAATTTGGAGAATAGCACAGACTTTAGCACCACTTCACTCTCCAGTTGTACAGTGGTACAGTATATCCTGCTTCCAGTAGATCCGGCCTCCCACTCCGAGCTTTGACAACAGTTCCTGCCAGCGAGTTGCCTTCCTCCACCTACTCATGTACATTCTGTGTAGCTTACTTTTAGCAGTGTGGGAGGTGACAACTTAAAAAAAAATAAAGCACTCCATAATCACAAAGTAGAAAGCAATAATAACAATTAAGAGAAAATGTATTGAGAGGTAAACAAGAACAAATTTAACTGTGTTATTTTCTCAGAACACAGAGAAAAATTCCTGGCAGTCTTAGCAATAAAAAAAATCTTGAATCTTTTTATTATCATTGGTTTTCTAATGTTTAGTGCATGTTATCACATTGTCACTTAAAATCTTTCATGTTCTAACAGTATAAATATTACATTGTTAGAAAAATAAAATGTACTACGTCCAATAAAAAATATCTTGTAACATAATATTTTCATGTAACGTAACAGCGATTTGTTTTTCTGGTGGTGCAGTAATAAATACACTTCCACAGAAAAGCAGCACCACTTCTATAATGAATAACATTGGAGATAAAATTTCAAATTTAGGACACAAGAATAACCTGCATTGTGTCCAAAGGGTCACAAGTTTTCATCAAAGACTCCCTGACAGCATCACATGACCCGTGTGACTAAACACATAAAACGATCGTAAAAGAAACACCAAACACCACCGGTGTGCCCTGTAGGAAAGATTCCTCTGATTCAGTTCACATTCAGGAGCAGTGATCATGACAGTCAAGTGAAGAGCAACAATCTGCATGCTGACTGTAAAAATGTGTACCTGTTCAGGTGCTCCTGCAGCTGACCTAAGCGCTGCTCCACCTCCCCGTATGTGATCTCACTGGCAGAGTGATCGTCCTCTCTCAGGTTCTGGAACTGTGCTGACTCATCCAGGTAGTCCGTAGGCTTCTTACAGGCCCATTTATCACAGCACAGATCTGTAAGAACCCAGCCGTGCTTTAACATCCTCATGTACATGTGGGTCACAACAACGTCATCACTAAACAAAAAAACTAAAATAGAACGTAATCAATCTCTGCAGGGGAGCCAGCAGCGTGGAGGTGCTGTGGTGTAATTCATCAGGCCTTCTTGTACCGGGAGAGTTATTATCATTGCAATGTTTGCACAATGTTTTCCAGTAGCCAACCAACGCTGCTGTTATCTCTGCCGAGCAAGAGGTAATATTCAGCCTGCAGTCCGCTGATATGTGTTGAGCCTCTTTGTGGTTTTAACAGGGAGATGGTTAGTTCAGTGATTAACCTGCCTCGTGGGACGGTGTGTACGAGCAGATTAGTACCAGTAGATAGATCAAGTATAGATTCAATGCATCAATTAGCAGTTTGTTCTTCTCCACAGTAGTTGTGTACTTGTTGCGTTTAGTCGTGGTAAGTGGACAAGGTTTTGCAGATGGTGGATGTTCAAGCCAGACTCTGTAAAAACACTAAAAGGTGCAGATATCGACCATCTCATTAGTGCTGAAAATACTGTGCACACGTTCTGTTTTCAAATGTATGGCTTTATGAAGCATGGTTCAATTCTGGAAATATATTACTGCATTTTAAAGAGTTGGTTGTTTTAAGCTATTTTACAGTTTTAGTTTAGTTTATTTATTTTGTTTACAAAAAAATCTTCAATGTTTTATTTTTCTTTTACATATTTTTCCTGTATTTCTTTTGAAGATGAACAAATATTCATAAACTTTCAGACAAAAAACCTAAATCCACTGGTCTAATGTGATATAAAATTAAATAACAGACGGTAAATATTTTTTCAACATAAAAATGTTCAAACACAATCAGAAGTTAAATCATAATTTGAAAAAATATTTTATCATGCAGGATCACAGCCCTCGAGGACCAGGATTGCAGACCCCTGACCTAGTGCAATACTTTGGACAAGGAATGAAAGCATTAGATATTTAAGTGTGATCATGGTACTGTGAAGAGATTTGTAGCTGATTCAGAGCACAGACAGGTTCGTCCAGATAAAGGTGTAATGAGGAAGGATTCTGTCAAACAAATTCATAGGATTAAGACAGGAGCTGCTAAAATGCTATTACAAAGCAGCAAACAGGTATTTAAAGCAGCTGGTGCCTCCTTGCAAACCTCAAGGTGTAGGATCCTCCAGAGGTTTGCAGTTATGCATAAACCTAGTGTTCGGCCACCTGTAACTACTGCTCACAGGCAGAAAGACTAATTTTCAAACAGTCCTGTTTACTGATGAGTGCAATGCAACCCTGGATGGTCCAGATGGATGGAGCAGTGGATGGTTGGTGGATGACCACCATGTTCCAACAAGAAGGTGGTGGAGTCAAGTTTTGGTGGGAATCATGGAGAGAGAACAGGAAGGGCCCTTCAGGTCCCTGAAGGTGTGAAATTGACCTCAGCAAAGTCCATAGAGTTTCTGACAGACCACTTTCTTCCATGGTACAAAAAGAAGAACTGTGCTTTATGCAACAAACTCTCCAAAAACTCACAAGGATGCAAAGAAGTGTGAAGGTGATACCAAAGAAGAGCTCTTATGTTAACATGTCACTCTGCCTGTTAGGATGTTTTTTTTAGTTGAAATAGATTTGATTTCAGTGAATGTTGTATCCTCATGCTGCAAATTCAACAAATGACTTTTTTTATTTGTTTATAAACTATAAAATGTGCTGTGCCTAAGAATTTGGAACAGTGCATAGTGAGTTTTGTATTTTTGAAAAAACAACACAAAACTTATCATTGGGAGGATTGTGCAATAACATTTGAACGATACACTAATGGTTGATGAGTGAAATGACACTGATTGTCATTTGCATCAATCATTCTGGAAAATCTGAGAAAAATTGCATTTGCATGATAATTTCGAACGTGGTGTAATTGATACAGTTAGTGACTGAGCCCAAAATGACAAGACTCGTAGTAAAATGTAAAATTAAAACTACAAACTGTATTTTAATTACTGATTTCCTTTTTAAACAAGTTAGTTATTTTTCATTATTTCACATTGTTTTTTGTGTTTGTCAGCTCAGAGATGAGCCTGAATTTAAGCTGTAAGCTGATATTACCATTACCTATAGGAGGAGATACTGTCAACTCTTCATGTTTTCAGGTGCCTGTCTTTATAAAGCTTAGTGCGTTTATTTACAAAGGGCTGGACACCTGAGCACACCCACACATCCTGAGCCTCTTCTCTCCTACATGTTTTCCTGCATCATTTCTCTGTTGTAGAAAAATAGGTCAGTTGATCGTGGCTGGTGGCCGAGTGTTGGAAATGTCCTGAGGTGGGCAAATTGGTCAAATATATTTCTATCACCTGCAGTAGCTGTGTGAGAAGAAAAAGTTAGTGAACCCTGTAATGTTAAACTATTCTTTACTATGTGTAGGGATTAAGTTACTGTGTTGTGAATCAACTCTGCCATCGCATGATCTCTTTAATCTTTTCAAATTTCAAATGGCTTAGTCTGACCACGTTAACGTATACATGTTGCATCTGAGGTAACCTATGAGGCAAGGCCCATTAATCAAACTAGCCCCGCCCTCAAATAGAGCTCTCTTTGAGGACTAATCTAATCTAATCAACCTCTTATGACCTGTGGGAGCGCCAGCCATCTTATTTGCATACACATTTTTAAACGTTGGTGGAGGGTTGGGGTTAGGGACTGCATGAGACAGAGCGACCATTTTTTTTGCACATAGAACCAGAGGAGCTACACTTCCTTATCCTGCATGTCCCACAGAGGTGTTCCCTTCACTGGTGGGTTTGCAGAAATCCAGCGAAAAGCCCAAACAACAAAAATATTATAATAAAGACCGCAGGTGTTGACAGCTATGACATGTCTGTATTCAGATTTTTTTGTTTCTCATTGCACTTTCAGCAATTTACTGAGTTAGTATGGTAAATGGACTACATTTATATAGCGCTTTCATGACCTTAGTTAGGTCCCAAAGCACTTTACAAGGCATGCAAGGCATTAGCCACCATTGGGAGCAACTTAGGGTTCAGTGTCTTGCCCAAGGACACTTCGACCTGTGGACAGGAGGAGCCGGGGATCGAACCCACAACCTTACGATTCACAGGCGATCCACTCTACCACCTGAGCCACAGCCACCCAGTATGACTATACATACATATTAATATTTGGAGTATAAGGGTGTGGTAAAGATGTAAAGATATTCTCTGGACTTGTTCAATGATCGGTCATGATGAAATAATTTTCAGATGGACCACCACATTACGAAGAAGAGTTGACTTTTCTTAGTGACCATTTTGAAGTCAATTGGAGCCAAAGTTTTCTGGAGCCAACATCTAATGGCCATCGGGAGTTTTGTGCTGTTTTGTACTTTCATATTGGCTTAACCCTTGAGACCCAGAGGCTCCATCCATCTTTTATATACAGTCCATAGATTTTGCCCTCCTGTGTCCACCAGCAACACTTTCCTAAACACTTTCTTTTCACTAAAAACCTCCAGTCCATCTAAAACAACATCTTGTTACCTTCAAATGAAGGTCTTCTGTCCAGGCTGTCTCGTACAATAAGGTCTGAGTCCAGGACGGGGACGCTGAGCGTAGAGGGACCCAGGACTTCTGAACAGCTCTTTAGGCACGAGTTAGACGACTCTCTCTCCCTCTGAACATCTTTATTATCCACTTCCTTGTTTTCCCCTGTAGAATGGCAATCAACAGGCATCGGTGGAAAAACACTATAATCTACTCCACAGAGGATACGTGTTCTCAGCAAGCTGCACTCACTGAACAATAACAAAGAACTCATTTGCAAGCACAACTCTTTCCCATCCTGCTGAACCAGGCTGCACTGCAGAGCATACTGACCTTTAGACAGATCTGGTGTGAAGGAGATTCTTCTTTTCATGCTTTTCATGCTTTTACTGCCCTCACCATCTGAATCACATCCTTGGGTACTGATGGGCTGCAAAACATTTGAATCAGTTTGTTAATGAAAAAAGAAGAAACAAAAAAAAAGGGGTTGAATGTTCATTATTTCCTAAATACTACAAAATAAATAGAATCCAGTGAAACTTTAATCAACCAATAAGGTAACGACTGAACATCTTATTTTATCTACACTGTCAGAAACTGAAGCAAAAATATTTGTAAAAAATTTTTTTTAAAAAAAGGACATGTCTAATGTAAAGTGACAAAAACAACTCTAAATTTGAATTGTTTAAATTGAAGGTGTTTTTTTTTTTTAATCAATTGAACATGTACTAATTTAAAAACTCTTAAACAATTTATGGATTTTTTACTTTTTCATTTGCAGATTAACAACATTTTAGGAATAGAAATAACATGAAAAATCAGCAAACTGTGAATAACCACAAAACTTTCTGTCACATAAAAACACTGTTAAAATAATTTCACAAATTTATTAGAATTTGTAAATGAAACTGAGGTGAAAAGCATCTTTGTGAGGAAGCTTTTTCAATCTGTGGTGTATGGTCTCCCTGCACGACTGCAAAACATGACTTTTGGTCACTTCTGAGTACTGACCCTGACTTCTGATTGGCTGTTTGGTTTGATCACTAATGTTTGAGACTAAATAAATGCCATAAACTGAAATCATGTTTAATATTTGATACATTGCTTCTGTAATTTGACACAGATTTGTTTGCTAATTGACAGATAGCTTAGAAATTTATGGACGTTTTCACAACATAAATATTTTATCAATTCTCTTTTATTGCTGTATTTTTACATGTGTAAATATCTTCTGTAAATATTTAAAGAGATCTATACGCTATATATAAACTGTTTCGTAATCATGGAAAATTTCTGCATTTTCTTTTTAGTTACTTTTTTTTGGGTGCTCGAGCTGCCAGACATTAAGTGTTTTTATAGTTTTTTTAAGACAGTGTACCTGGGCAGGCTCGTCTCTGAGGTTGAAGGTGAGCTCCAGGTTGTTGAAGAAGTGGTCGGCGAACTCTGGGTACATGTCCAACACCTCCAGCAGATCTTCTCTCTGAATGGTGCTCAGGTCGCAGTAACTCAGGGCTCGCACATCAGCGTTGGACTTTCCAGGCTTCGCAAACAGATGGATCATCTCTCCAAATATGTCATTTTTTCCTGTTATGATGCACAGATACAGAAAGAGAGAACGATCATCGCCACAGGTAAATTTGCAAAAATAAAACAAAAAAAACAACTTTACCTGTAGTGGCTTCTTGTAAAAGTAGGCGTGCATATTACAGGGAGGAATCTGTGTTGCGTTTTCTGTGGGGACTCATCTAACAATCCCTCTGCTTTCTCCGAGGGGCATCAGACATGTTTGTTTTTGTGGATAATGAAAATCAGACAGCCTCTCGTCTCTGTGTGGATGTTCTCCCAAGGCCTGAGCATGAGCTGTCTCTCCATCTTTGATCCATTATTTATGCTGAGGAATAACTACTAACTCAAAGCAACTTTGATGTGATGGGGGGGGGGGGTTGATTGTGATTGACACACTTTACTTGTTGGGTACTTCAAAGAGAAATCTTTCTGTTGATAATGGCCATCACATAATGAAGCCAGTTTCTTCAGGAGAAAAACTTCCATAATGTCGTGGAAATCCACCACGGGCTCACTTTTCAAAGAGAGTTTCCTCTGCTGCTGCAACCAGGGTCCATATGTACAAAAAAGGACTTGAAGTTTGGTTTTAAAGGCCATCATAAAAAATCTCTTTGTTGGTGTGGGGGGGCTTCGCCAAATGCCACCAGTGTAAGCAGGGGTTCAACAGAAAGAGATATGAGACGTTGGCTGCCGGTGTGCCTTTCACAACAGGCACCGGACACCTTTCTACCTCAGAGGAAAGCCTCACGCAGAGCACCGAATCTCTCACTGCCGAGGATCTGGACAGTCATTACTGCAAGAGACCAATTCCTCACCTGTGAAGCGACCCCACAAGCCTAGCAGGAGTCGATATCATCAGGTAAGATAAATGCTTCAGCAGTAAAGGCTGACCAATAAGGTAAGAACTAGACCAAGCAATGGAGCACAAATGGTGCTGATGGAGCTTTATTTTTGTATGTAACGTTCATTAATAATGTGTTTTCACGTGATGCAGCAACTTTTGCTGAGCCTCATTCTGTCAGGTGGGGCTTTGCAGAGCATTCATCTCATGAAAAATGGCAAATTTAATCCAGGTTCACCGCCTGTAGCACCTGGTTGCAGCTTCCCCCACTGAAAGAAACAGATAAATACTCATTATCCTAATAAGACTAATGAGTATTTACTGTCATTATGAGGGAAAAAGTTCACATTTAGAGCTGACAGTTGTTCTCGCCATGTTTTTTTCACCCCAAAAAATCCATATTTTGCAGCTTTAACTCATTTCCCAGCGCTGTCAGAAAAATGGCAGCTTTTCTCTGTGTTCTTTGAAAATTGCCAAACAACCTTTCATGAGGCCACTTAATAGAAATGTCAGAGTCTCAAACCTGTCACAGGAACACCCAAATACTTTCACAGAAAGGGAAGATAAAAAAAAAAAAAACTGAATACATCCATGTGTAACACGTCTTTGGTTACGCAAACGACACTGGAAATCTCAAATTAATATTTACTAAAGCAAACTCACAAAATCAAGATTGAGATCAGAATATTATGACCCTGATCCACCTCCTTTCCTTTTTCAAAGTCTGACTTATGACCAGATAAAACAAATTGTGGAAAAAAAAAGGGTCTTTTTAGTTTGTCTGGCGCTGACATTTAACACACAATCAGCCGAGAGATCTTTTATACATCGGGGAGGCAAGGTTGACTTTTACAGTTGATCACTTATCTTGGTGGAGATGGAGGTTTTGTGTGTGCAACACAGAGTCTGCCACTAACTCCACAATACTAACGACAGATGACGGCAAAAGGTCAAAGAAAAAACAGCCAATCTATGATGACCGAAAGGAGTTTAATCTGCCTGTATCATTTTCAGCGTCACATCACAATCTCTTAACAAACTAAACAAGTCATTTCTTTTAACTTAGACACCATAGGTGACAGATGTCGTTTTGAATGGACTGTAAGTTTCTGGTGAAAATAATCCATTTGTAAACTGTTAGTTGTAATGGGTGCTCAAGATGGACGCAGCAACTAAGTTTCAAAAGTCAAGCTAATGTGGAAGTGCAAAAAGTGCACAAAACACCACCAATGCCAAACTCCTGGCTTCAAAATCCATGCACCACTGAGTGACATATCGGTGACTATGTTCATGCCTTACATACTGTCAATGGAGAAAATATAGCAAATTTACTGCAGAATGTACCCCTGGATGATGCAGCATAAAGCACCCAAAACTTTTATTTACCCAGGATGGCGACTACAATGTCATCTTTCAAGATCTCGATGGAGCCGCGGGACAGGAAGTACAGGGCGGTGAGCACGTCGCCGCTGTGGACCAGTGTGTCTCCGGGAGGAGCGTGAGTGGTTTTGAAGTGCATGGCCAGCGCCCTCAGGCAGCCTTTGGTGGCTCCCTGGAAAGCTTTGCAGTTGTGCAGGAGACTTCTGTTGAGGTGAAGGCAGATATCTGCCTGCAGGCACTCAGGAAAACCTTTCAACACCTGCGATGCAGAGAAAGTCTGTGAGTGAAATGCTTGAAATACTGGTTCAATATCCTTTAGAGAGATGTATTAAGATAATAAAGTGCATGCTGTGTGGAGGTAAGTAGCTTTTACTAGAGAGAGAGAGAGTTGTGATTGGGCTTGACAACAGCACAGAGATCTGGACTCAGGATGGAAACAAACAGGCCATGTTGTAAAAAAAAACAAAAAAGATACATACATAAACATAGTAAATAATAATAGCAATAAATTACATCAAGATGGAAAATCCAAAAGTCTGATACTGTAATAAAACCATTTAATGTTTTAAAGTACACCTGGAAATAATCAGAAAATGTAGGATATATATATGATTTTGCATTATTTCTAGCAATCAAATGCAAGTTGTCTTTCCACTGAAGCAGTGCTCAGATGACTCAGGTGAATCCGATCCATCAGAGGCTCGTTTGACTAAATCAACCTGCAGCCGTTGTTCACCTATTTGAAATATGACTCAAGCTTCCAGCACAATGTTGCCATGAAAATTTCAAGAAATTAAAATATGTACCTCCTGCTCTTACCAATGAAGAGACGTTAATCCAGGTGAGAAGCAGACAAGAGAAAAGAAGCTCTTTTTAGAAGATTGCATGGACATTTCTCCAATCATTTCAAACAGTCGGTTACTCCTTCCTACTTCCTCTGTCAGATCTTCTGTTACTTACCGTGTTCATATCGATGCCATTGGTGTAGGTCCACGAGTGCTGGAAGTACTCCTCCAGCCGCTGCCTCAGCGGGTTGGGGATCTGGTGGAAGCGGATGAACTCCTTCACTCGTAGCATCTGAGCGTGGTAGCGTGCCGTACCCGAGTACAACCTCTGGATGATGGCGGAGACGTTTCCAAAGATACTGGCGTACATGAGTGCTGGAGTAAGGACGGAGATCAGTCACGGTGAGTTATGGTACATGATACTGTAATACTGCACTGACTACATCCTAACCTGTACTGTGACACTGCTGTGGATAATCCAACCTGTATTTCTATTGTACTTACATACTCATCTACACATGGTTGGATTGTTTTTTGTTTTGGAAAATACATCTTTACTTTCTTATGTTGTGTTATGTAACTGAATTTTTTTTTTTTTTTTTCTTCATCATGTTATCTCATTTTATTTTAGTTCACCTCATCTATCTCATCTCTTTATGTTTTTATCTCATCTCATCTTACTTTATGTTATCATCTTATCTTGTTTTTGTTACATTATCCTATTTTATGTTGTCTCATCTTATCTTTTTGTTTTGTTACATAGTCATATCATTTTATTTTAAGTTATCTCTTTGTTTTCTACTTGTATTTTATCTCATCTAATTTTAAATGATCTCTTTTAGGCTTGTTTATTTCATATCATCTCATTTTATGTGAACTTGTATTTTATGTCTCATCTCATTTCTTTCAAACTCTTTATGTCTAACATCAGAAACACACAATTAACCCAAACGACTGGAAAATCTGTTTTCTAGGATCAAATGAAAAACACTTGTTTGCAGTGTCAGAAAAAACAAAAACAGAACAACGTTACCCTGAATGAAATGACATCCTGTAAACAGACTAACATACTCACAGCCGATCAGCATGACACATATGGAGAAGATCTTCTCCGAGTTGGTGTTGGGGGAAACGTTTCCGAAGCCCACGCTGGTCAGACTGCTGAAGGTGAAGTAAAGTGCTGTGACGTACTTGTCCTTGATGGACGGACCAGAGCTTGGGTCGCTGTAGTTGTATCTCTTCCCGATGGACACGCCCAGATTGTCCAGCCAGCCGATCTTGTGCTCCAGGTAGGGCTTCTCCACGTTGCCGATGGCGTACCAGATGCAGGCCAGCCAGTGGGCGATCAGGGCGAAGATGCACATGAGCAGCATGAGGACTGCAGCTCCGTATTCAGAGTAGCGGTCCAGCTTCCTGGCTACACGAACCAATCGCAGGAGCCTCGCTGTCTTCAACAGGCCAATCAGAGTGGTGGTCTAAACAAAATGAAAGTTTATTATTAACAACAGATGTACTAGTTTGATCTCAGTTTATGTTTTCTTATCTTCTCTCTTTTTATTTTATCTTCTCTCATCTTATCTAATTTCATGTTACCTCAAGTTACTGTATCTTATTTTACACTGTCCCATTTTTTTCTCATCTCATTTTAAGTTATCTTGTCTCATTTTGGTCAAAACAACATGGAGGTTTATGAGTAACAGCAGAAATAGTTTATTTTCATCTTATTCTATGTGATCTCATCTTCTATCCATCCATCCTCTTCATCTGCTCATCCAATCAGATTGCAAAGAAGCTGGAACCCACTCATACCTACGGACAATTTAGATCAATGGATTAACCTAATGAGCAATGGGAGAGGAAATTGAAGCATCAGGAGGAAACCCACGCAGGCAAACTCCACACAGGAGGGTCCCAGTCCAGGTTTGTGAGATTTCTTACTGTATCTTAGGTTATGTTATGTAACAAATCAAGAGTCACTTCACAATTTAAAGCTGTGAATTTCCTGAGCAGAGAAAAGAGGCAAACATGACACCAGCAGCCCACTGATAAATCCTCCTTTATCTAACCCTGTACGGAGAGTAACCCTCACTTCAAGGGTTGTTACTGTGAGTTCCTGTAGCTGCTGTGTTGTCATCAAGAAATGCTTCAACTCTAACCTCCACTTTCCATTAGCACTGATCCTTTACTTCCCAGAATGACCTTTGACTCTCTTTTCTCTCTCTCTTAATAATGCATTTAATTTTAGCCACTTGAAAAGCAGAACCTGATATCATTGTTTTTCTGATTCTTCATGGAAAAAGGACAAAATAGTCAAAATAATGGCGTCCGTCTTTTTGATGTTAATTATGGAGGAAAAAGCATCTCCTCAACAATTTCTAACAAGCAAAAAGCCCATTAGGTCTTGATCCCGCAATGTTGTTAACCTGTCTAACCTGAGAGTAGGATGTGTACAAGTCAATAAAAATGAGGGGCTTTAGGGGCTCCGTATAACATAAAGTATCTGACTAAACTCATTTAGAATATTAACAAAAATCTGCTTTACAAATGTTTTATGAAGAAAAAACAAACAATCTCTTCATGTTATTTAAAACATATTTTGTTGTCGTTGCTTTTTCTGCCCCGTGGTGGTAATTATAAGAAATGATAAACTAAACTCGTAATAACAAAAGAGAAACTGATCATTTCCTCTTCCTGGTTCTTCATTGAAGACAGGTCATGTTAAAATAATGGTGTCTGTATTTTGTATAGTAACACAGCAGTAAATAGCATGTGCTGTTTGTAACATACAGTAAAAAAGCAAATTGCCTGTTAAGCCTTCAAAATCTGCTTGTGGTAAATAAAACCAAACATCTGGCAATGTTGTGAGCCTGTTGTTAACCTGGTTCAAACATGCAAGACTAACTTCTATTCTGCTTTAATTCACTTTATTTGTCTCATTAACAGAAGTACCAAAAGCAGGTTGTGTGTCACTGAAGCTGGTTTGCAACACTTTTATAATATGACCCAAGGCATTTGACACTGAACTCTTCATTCAGAATGAAAATCAGCTTTGCAGATGTTTTGTGAAGAGGGAAATGGACTTTACACATTTGTTAGGTCTCATATTTTGCTGAGTAACACTGAACTAAATGACTTTTTTCGTGTTTACAAAAGACTCCACACAGGATGTTTTTCTTTTTTTCTAAAGCTCTGCCCCATGGTGGCAATTTTACATAAACATAAAAGACGAACTAAACTCATGATAACCGCAGTAATGAAAACTAAATTGAATTAAATTAAACTTTTAAATGTACCTGCACAGGCAATTATGTAATATGTCTGCAGAGCACAACAAAGCCCTGGTCTCTCTGCCTCTGTTCATCTCTAATTGGAACAACATTTAGGGGTTCACGTTGGGACACAGCACCACACGCACAATGAAAACAGCTTGAAATTAAATCTTTTGTGTTTCTATTTCTATAATAATAATAATTATTGTTTACGAAACACTGTGATGCCAGTTTTGCATCACAATATGTTCAAAGTTTACTCACCAACACCCTCGAATCTACTCCACACATATATATCCTCCACTCTAATCAAAAGGTTTGCTTAAAAGTGCTTGTAGGTTAAAACCGTCTTATTAAAGCCGCTGAATTAAACGAACCCTGTGAAAACCATCTGCCACAGTCTCAGTCGCTTTTTATTTTCTGAATGAGGACGCAGCCGAGCGGGACTTTGTGCGTGTTCAGTCTGAAAATTATAACCACCAAGTTGGAAAGCTATAAATAGACGTCATGTATGGAAATGTCATCTGGGTATATGCCAAGCTATTTATAGACATGGAGGAAAAGACAAGTGAAAATCAAGTTAACAGGGTCAAATAGAGTCTATGAGAATATGTTTTCTTTAACTTACAAATTGTGCAAATTTTCCAGGAGTGTTTTGTTTGTTCCAGATGTCTGTTTCCTTTTTTGATTCGCTGTCATTCACTGAACTGACTCAGCAGCAGCAGCATCAGCAGCAGTGATGGAAAAGATGATTATGGTTTATAATCAGGAGCTTTTCTGGTGTAATGGAGTGCCTACAAAGCACGATAAAGCCCTGAAGTGGATCCAGAGCCTTAGGGGACATATCCTACCAACAAACAAGCCAGCAGGACCTGGCAGCCGGCCTACCAATGGCCATCTCACATCTGCATGTAAGCTGTTCACACAGGGCCTGTTGGCCTGCTCCTCGCATAAATGCATCATTGATTGCCATTTGGTAAGCCATTAATCCGTGTAAATGGATTCTAGAATGAGGACCATTCAAAAAAAAAAGGAAAAAAAAGAAAGAAAGAAAAAAACATGGAATTTAAAGTAATCCTTTCAGAGCCGAGACAGAAAGATTCAGGCTTTAAGTAGTAGTGGCACAGGGGCACAAGTCTGGAAAATGGATAACAGTGCAAGCAAGTAAGCACACCTGGGGTGGGGAAAAAAATACACAGGTAAAGTCTGAAGAGCTCACTGAATTTCAGTGTGTTACTGTAATCGGATGACAGTTTGTGAAATTTCTTCCTTCTGAGATATTTCAGGATCGACTCTAAGTAGTATTATTGCAAAGTGGAAGTGTTTAGAGACCACAGCAGCTCAGGCACGTAGACTTACAGAGTTCGACTGCACAATGCTAACACACTGTGTGTAAAAGTCAACAAAGATCTACTGACAGCAACTGCTGAGATCCAAACCCCTTCTGGCATTAACATCAGCACCAAAACTGTGTGTCAGGAGCTGCATGCAAGCCTTACATGATCAACCACAATGGCAGTGTGAGATGCAGTGGTGCAAAGCGAGCTGCCACTGCACCGTGGACGAACGCTACCTGCCTGACTGCAGAGTGCCAACAACGTAAGGTTTGGGAGAAGGTGCTGTGAGGTATTATTCTGGTGTTTCTGTGAAGGCAAACCTTAATGCTTCAGCTTACCAAGACATTTTGGACACGTCCCACTTTTTGTGGAAGGTTCTAGCGTGGTGCAGGGTTGGAGGAGTTCTTCTGCTCAACCTCAAACATCTTTGGGATGAACTCGAAAAGGAGACTCTAGCTCATGGAGAGTCAGGACCACTCATCCAACGATAGCGTCTCACCCATAGACTTTATAACAAGTGAAGCCATGTTAAAGTACAGATGCAATACTACTGTTGGCCACTAGATGCTGGCACCAAAACACTCTGGCTCCAACTGATTTCAAGTCAAAAATGATCATTTGCAGTCATGAAAGACTCAACATATTTTGCCCACATCATTTCATCATTGACTGGATATTAGGCTTCAAAAAGAAGATTATTTACAGGTCTGGTTAACTTGATTTTCTGGTTTCCAAAGAGTTACAGGTGGGTTAGAGGTTCATTCACGGGTGAACTCCAGTCACATACATACTGGGCAGTGTCCTCAGGTTCAAGGATCAGACCGCCTCCTCATTCCTCCATTCATATCCTAATATGGTCACTTCTGGCTACAAAAACAACATGATCACGTTTGAATGTCTGGCTTCAAAATGCGAGTGTATAAATCAACAAGTGACATCATGTTAGCATCATCCCTTCAATTCACAGTTTGGTCTGAACTCTTCTGGATCAAAAGGGAAAAACTTTCCACAGACACACTCCAAACTTTGCTAGAAGCTCCATATGATGCCTACAGAGTGAGGATGGGACGTCATAAAAGCTCCTGTAAGTGTAACGTGTAGACAGTCCAATACTTTTGTCCATATATTGTATATGCACTAAAGACAACGTACCTCATCTGATCCTGAGCCGAAGATAAGAAGGTCGAAAGGGATGGCGGCCACCATGTCAATAAGGAACCAGCCTTTAAAGTAATGAATCGCAATCTTGGCTGGATGGCTGACCACCTCCTCGTTCAGGTTCACGTAAGTGGTCCTGAAGTTTATGAGGATGTCGATGATAAACATGATGTCCACCATTAAATCCACCACGTTGAGGGGGCTGCAGGAGTACCCACACTCACGCCTCTTCTGCTCCTCTTGGTCGTTGAGGAGGAAGGCGGCGGAGTACGGCGTGAGGATGGCAGTGTAGATGACCAGCAGCAGGATCAGCCAGTCCCACACAGCTTTGAATGGGCTGTAGTGGAGGATGGTAAACTTGTCGATGCGAGCTGTCTGGAGTTTGTACTCCGGCAGCACATCGGCGCCGAGTGACAGGACCTGGAGGGGAGGAAAGAGTGGGTCAGAAAACCAGCTGCACGGAGAAAAAGAAACCTTGATTATACACACATTGTTACAGAATTGTGTTACATCAACAGAAACATTTATGATCAATTAACTCAGGTACTCTGTGTTGATACAAAGTTATTGACATTTGATTGAAAGTAAATTAAACACATTAATCATTTTACTTCAATGAAATTTGATCACTGCCTTCTCACACAATTCAATCTTGTTTATTCAAACACTTTTTGGTCACTTCACACGTGCAAAAGCTAATATCTTGTTATCAAAATTCTTACTCTAATGTTCACATTATTGTAAACTGTTAGATTTAGAAAACATTGAGACAGTTGTGTTTTAAAAGCTTTAGTCTAAATCCTGGAGGAACATGAACACAACTCTCCTCTCCAGTTTGATCATATAAGACGTCATTTTCATTTTTTTACCAAACAAAGCTTTTAATTTCTGTCAACTCTGTTAATGGTTTTTACAAGGAGTACTTCTCTTTGTACAGGGAGTGACTGTTCAGGCTGGACTCCTATTAATGAGACATCAGCCTCCCTAATATGCTTGAGTTTCTTTTTTTAATGTTTATCATCATCATCATGGATCCTCCATTAAATAGAAATGACTAAAAAAAGGGAAAACAAAAAATAAGAAAATAAGCTTTCCCATCTGTGCACCAAATCTACATTTTTGTTGTTGTTATTTTTTTTATTTTTCTGTTTCATTCCATTACAGCATAATAAACTGTAATATTCAGTGTTAGCACTGACACAGTCCTCTGATGATGAAAGCTGCACACCCGGCAGCAGCAGCTAAAATTCATCTTCTTACTGATGGAAAGAGAAAAGCTAAATAAATAAAAATGCTTTTTAAATGAGATATCTGCAGTTTCTGCCACAGCAGAGATCATTGTCTTTGCAGAAGAAAAACAGCCCTCTTCATGAGGGTTAAAATATCTTTCTCACAGACTTATTAAGAGAAACTTGAAGTTTCTTTAATCAGTTCTACAAGGTAATCAGGGTAAACTTCAGGTATTAAACTATGTCATTTAAAGGCATGACAATGGAGCACCAATGGTACCATGAATGATGTGACTGTCAGGGTGCATTATTTGGAATTATTACACTGTAAATATACTGTACCAATATTGTTTTATAATACATTTTGGTAAGAAATCACTTCTTTTAATCCCCCCCCAGTATGAATGAACTGTGGCTGGATAGTAAATTATTCAGTGAGCTCAGGAAGCCCAGGCTGTCCCCTGGTTTTTTTTGACTTAATGACCCATAGAAGACAAAGGGAGGTGTCTCTCTTATGACAGAAAACAGTGTAGGCGTGAGGATGAGGGCATCAGGTCCTTCTGGTTTTTTATCTATTTATTTATTTACTTATTTTTCTTCCAGCACATTCCCCCTCTCTCCACCACATGAATTATAGATATCCCCATGGCAGCAGTCAGGAAGTAGATGCAGCGTTTGCATCTCAGCAGCATCTCCAAAGTCCTCCGAACTGAAGTCAGCGGGGAGGGAGAGCGTTTAATCATGATGGTGGTTCTTCTTCATTTATGAATGAGAAAGCTGCGTTGGAAGGAGTTTAAGTGGAAGTTTTCTCTTCTGCCCGGAGGTATGAGCTGCAACGCTCTCCTGATAAGTTTTCTATGTAAGATTATTTTCCAAGTGAAAGATTATGCTGGTAAGTTAGCTTTTCTAAATGACTTAAATTTGCAGTTGACATTGTTAGTTTGAAGTTGAAATCACTGTCCCTGGCATCAGCTGTGCTGCTCCTCTCATCAAAAGGGATTTCTGGCCCTAAAATAGCTGCTCGCTCACCATATGACAGGAAGTGTTGGACCTGCTGCTGCTGCTGCTGCCGTCCTTGGCAGGGAACTAAATCCCCGCTGTCTGCTGAGGTGTTGTGAACCTGCACCTTTGACTTGTGAGGATTAGAATAAATTCTCCAAAGAATCACTGGAGAATTCTTTGTCTCTTAGTAAAACAATTCATCACAGCTGATGTTCAAAGGAATTTTACTTTTTCCCCGATCAATATTATCTCCACTCCCTCTGCAAAGAAAAATGTCCTTTATATACTGTCAGCTAAAAACTTTACCAGTAGAGTGCAACATGTGTAACAGTGTGCCGTGAATTTCAGTGTTTAATGTATTAAAACATGAACTGCAACTGAAAACTAATAGAAACACAAAACACGACTTGTAAAATTCACAAATTAATGATCATTTCACTAACATACACTATATGTCAAATAAAAACAATGGTTTTCCAATGACAACAAAGACCATGTACAGACAACAGATCTACTCAGCTTGTTGTACATGTTTAACTCTGACAACACACATTTCAGACTTCAGATCAACATAATTAAACCCACCTCCGTCACTCCCACTACCATTATTATTATGGTCTGGGAAAAAAATAAATTAATTAAAAAAAATGTTTAGTGATACTTGTTTTAACACTGTAACATGCACAGTTTATTAAATTATTTATTGTCTGTGAAATGAACTACATTTTATTAAAAAAATACCGTATTTTCCGGACTATAAGCCGCTACTTTTTTCTGACGCTTTGAACCCTGCGGCTTAAACACTGGTGTGGCTCAGTATCGGCGGCACAAAGCCCGGTAGCTTTTTACAAGCTAGCAAGCTCTGTGTAGCCGATACATTTAGTGTCATCACATCAGACCCAGTCAGAGTGGACCACATGAAACTGTTTGAATAAATTCAATAGCGGCTTATAGACAGGTGCACTCAATAGTCTGGAAAATACAGTAAATGTTACACACAATCTCATGTAAAGTTAAAGCTGTATAGTGTTGTTGAGTTGGTAAATTCCTGGTATTTTAAAATATTTTTTGGTCAATCAGCTGCTGGACAATGACCATTTTCTCTTTTTTCTACAGTACAGTGTATCACTCTATCCCACACCCTCCCTGCAGGCAGCCAAGGAAGTGACCACATCATCAGTGCAATGATCAGTGTATTTATCACTCTGCCTGCCTCCCATCCACCCCTCCCATGTGTCAGCTGTGTTATTAAAAATAAAGTTTACTGGTGTCGCTGAAAGATTGGAAATTGGAAAAGTGGAACTCTGTGACTCACCTGTGTGACCTTCTCCGTGACATTGTGAGTTCGGTCTTTGACCTTCGGTGCGATGATGGTTTTCTCAGATGTTGGTGGAGAGTGCGTCTTCTTGTCATTCCCCTCGGAGAAGTTGAGTGCAATCAGAGGGATCTTGTGGATGGTGCTGTACTTGTTGATGTTGGAGTCGGAGGTAGAGCCGAGCAGGCTGGACTTCACATGGTTGAAAGGGCCTGAAGGTTCAGAGCCAACAGTAGTACACATGAGTCTGAAGCTGAACTTTATCATTTGATTTCATTCTATGTACATGTCGATTCATCATTTCAAACAAAAAACGATGAAAGGCCTACCATCATGTGAGGGTAGCTGATAGTAACAGAGTAATTAAATTAAAAAAAAAATGTTTTATCACCATTTTATGAACCTAAAACATTTAAAATGAGATGGATGAAACCGAACTGTATTATACGCATGTACAAAACATGACTGTCTTAAAGTTAATTTGGAAGTTTCAACAATTCATTTACTTATTACAATTGATTCTAATGAGTTCAATTACAACATGCTGGGTGGACAAATGTAGCAACATGCTCTAATAAAAGACTGGAGCTTTGAGCTGCACCGCACACTGTACCTTCAGTGGTATTGCGATCCCTGAATAAGCTCTTGGAGTTGGAGCTGTAGCCCTCAATTTCATGGACGGACGAGGCTCTCCTCATGCTGCTGATGCTGCCTCTGGGGAAGGTGTTTGACAGGGAGGTGGAGGACTGGTGCCTTTCCGTCTGGTACAGCTTCTCCCAGGGGAGCTTCGGGGACGAGTGGTCGACCGGTTCGGGGCCGACGCTGGCATGT
>OOFC01043558.1:0-10344 GCA_900323345.1 Pseudochromis fuscus | reverse complement strand
CCCTCCTAGCCCCGCCTTCCCCACCCCGAGAGAGGAGAAACTGCTGCAACAATAGAGCCTCCCGCTCCTCAGCCACGCAATCGCCATGGAAACAGACATGAGCACAGCGTGATTCATGACTGCCAAAAGCAATGTGAGGCGGTTGCCGTGGTTACCGTCTCCTTCCCCCCGTCCATCTCTGACTGCAACCAAGACCGGGGTTAGAGGAGGACACTGACTCACCTGCTCCATCACACTGTCACTCATTCACTCACTCATCCATTCACCCACTCTCTCATTCATTCCTACGTCTGCATGTAAACACTCACTCACTGAGTCCTCTAATCCCTCCCTCATTTATGCACATGCTCAGTCAGTTCATACACTGTGTTAATCAGCTGGTTTCATTTCATGTGTTCATCACTGGCTCGTTAACTGTCTCACTCCTCTGACTTCACTTGTTTCATTCATTAAATCTCTAAAGTTAAAGAAGCAGTCAAACACAACTGTGGAGGAATTAAAGCCGGGAACACACTTATCGATCTTCATGGTGATTGGTGAAGGAATCTGGACTTTTGTGGCTGATGGGGTCCAGCCGGGTTCAGTGTGTGTTTAAAGTCGTCAGAAACATGAGTGTTGAATGTTGTTTTAATCACCTTGTTGTTCCCACAGAGATGACTTTCAACATGTTTAGTATTGGTAACAGGAAACAGACACAAGAAGAGAAATGGTGAGCAAAATGTTTGTCATCTAAAAGTTCACAGAAAGAAAAATGGCTGAACTGTGGCAAGACAACAACCATCTGTACAACATAAAATCACAAACGTATCAGAACCGGACCGACAGAGAAAGAAGCTGCAGTCACTGGTAGGGTTGGTACCGAAATTCGGTTCCAAGTAGGAACTGAATTAAATTTAGTGAGTACTGGGTACCCATAAAAAAATTATAATTTCGGTTCCACTTATTGGTTCCTAGATGCCTCATTTTACACAACGGCTGCAAACGGACTTTAGATATCTGCCAGGACCTGTCTGTTTTGTAGTGAACACATCACGTGACGCCGCATGGCAACAGGAAATGGACCGGGGAAAGCGGTTGAAAGTTTCCCCTTTTCCACTGTTAACTCAGTCATGTTGTAACTAGAATATCTGCTGAAAAACATTGTTTTCATGGACTGATAGTAATAGGGTAACAGTAGTTTGTTAATAGCAGCTAGCTTGATAGCGGCCGGTTGTTGTGAACCTGCTACTATGCAGTGACGTACTGACCTTTTACGTGACGCGGCCCCAACTTGGCTCCTTGCCAGTGAAAAAACAAACTGGTTCATAGGAGAAACTGGATCTGAACCAACTAACCACCAGGACTAGAACCAGCCCGGAACTAGCACCCGTTCATGTTTGGTGGAAAAGGGTTAATGTTAAAAAAAAAAAAAGGATTCATTTTAGTAGAGAGAGCGGCCAACGTGGAAAATGCAACACATCTGGGAAATTAATCTGTTAAATATACATTTGACTTCCTGTTTTTTTGTTTTTGGAATCAAAATAAGGAATCGTTAGGAACCGGAATCGATAAGCAGAACTGAAATGAGAATCGGATTCATAAAAATCCTAACGATACCCATCAGTAGTCACTGAGGGACCTTTGTTGTTTTGAATCCGTCGCAGCCCCAGTATTTGCTGTGTGCATAAAAGAATAAAAATCTTTCAGACACCCAGAAATCATAATGAGTTTATACAGAAAACCTTGTGTGTCGAGCTGAGCCTGACAGTTGTAGTAGATCAGTGAGCGAGGCCTGTGAACAGTGTCACCCGACAGAAACACTGAGCCTTTATTTCACATGTTACTGACTCAGTCTTTAGGTGTGTTCCTGTTTCAGACTATCAACAACTAGCATCTGCTGGAGTTGTTGGAAACAGTTGTTGGGTTTGTTGTGTCAGAATATTTCAGCAGGTTGTTCAGTGTGTTCCCAGCTTAAATCACACACACGGTTCTGTTTATAGCACATCATGGGACTGTCTGCTGACCTACAGTCCTTCACTGAGGACTCACCCCGAACTGTAACCATAACAACCACTTATCAAACCATAAACCTCGACGTACTCTTAACCTAACTCTGCTCTTCTTAAACCAAGTCTTCACTTTATAACTTCACCATCTGATTTACGGGGACTCGTCAGCCAAGTCCCCACAACGTGCTAATAGCAACACACACAGTCTTACATGTGAGGGGATGTAGATGTCGTAGGGGTTTCCAGAGTCCACATCGATGACGTGGAAGCCAACACTGGACCCGTAGATGACCTTTAACCTCTGGCCCTCCTCCACAGTCAGGTCTACCAGCAGGGGGCGATGCTGCAGCTCGGTGAAAGACTGGAAGAAGATGATCAATTAAAAGAAATATTACAAAAGATCCTTAGTATGGGTTTGTCCAGGACACATCACACTGACATCATACTGCTACAAGAAGGTGTTTTCAGAATACCACAAGTACATTTTGATTACCTTGAAGGCCATAAACTTGTGGTAAGGTTTAGGCGCCCAGGCGTAGATTTCTACTGAGTTCTTCAGAGCAATCACCAGGAATTTAATCCTCTCATATTTCACTGCAGGACAAAGAAAAAACAGATGAGATAAGAAGAAAAAATCAGATGATTTACAGCCACAAAGTGCCTCCAAAGGTACATACAGGATCCTACATGTCAGGATTCTGTATAAAGTTGAAATGCTGTCAGAAATATCACTTTGCTTTGAAACGTTCTCCAACTTTTTGTCACCAAATTTCAGGTGTGCAAACAGGCTCACAACAAACAAACGAGTTATCGTACCGACTTTGTAGTGCACACAGCCCTCCAGTTCACCAACAGTGATCCAGCCCTGCTTCTTTTCCACTTCAGGGTCGTTGTGTAATATCCTGTTCCTCAGCCAGGACAGGTAGTAAACTCGCAGCTTGTTCTTCTTCCCTGGTTTCAAAATAAAATACATGATTTATAGAAGTAGTTATTCCTCTTATCTGTGCGTCTGTGTGATGTTTAGGTTTGTAGATTTCAGCTTTTTGTTACAAAGAGCCTCATTTCTAAGGCTTCAAGGGAAAAAAGTTCTGTTGCAAAGAAATCAGTCAAATGTTGCACAAATAAAAACATTTTTGTCACGAGAAGAAAAAACAATAATTACGTAAACATCGATTTCATTTGTTCAGTATTTTAAGATTAAGTTTATCAGTGGAGCTAGTTTTACATGAGCTGAGCTTTCTGCAGCGCCCCCTGGTGTGTGGACATCAGAGCACATGTGAAACTAGTTACTTATTAACTTAACAATAAGTTTGAATCACACAAATGCAGCAACATATAAGCTACAAGCATGTGAATTTAGACTTCTTTATAACGGCTGCTGCTGTTTAGTATCTTCCAAATGTATCTTCCTAACTCCCCTGTTTTTGATTGTTACACAGTGCACCATGGTGAAATAAAAGCCAATTTAAAGGCATTTCAAACTTTCACAGGACTTTCTTCCACAACAGAAATCATTTACTATAATATCACCACAGAAATCTTTAGCTTAGCTTGAATCAAATTAATAAATTAAATTTTATTGCAAATACAATTATGTAATCTTTTGATTGGTATTAATTGACACAAGTGTCTTTTTTAAATTTTCCATTAAGATAAATTTACATATTAGTTATCTACCTGAGATGGTGACCAGGACGTTGAGTCCCTCCAGGACGTCCATCTGTTGGAAGCGCCGTCGATTGATCAGGTTGTAAACTTTGCCTTGGCCGCTCCGGTCCAGCAGCATCAGGCCGTTCTCCGTCCCCACCAACAGGTTCACCCCTGCACCACAAACGTCTGGTTTTTAACTTCCTGTTTTCACCTGCAGGTTAACGTTACTGTGAAGTTGTGGTTGACGGTCTCACCCCACAGGGCGGCGCACAGGATCTCGGAGTTGAAGCGTTTCTTGTACTTTCGGATCTCGGGGGTGTCGCTGTGCGGCCGGATGTTGGTCGGGTTGACGTTGACCACCGAGATCTTCCGAGCCTCGTTGAGCCTCAGCTGCTCCTGTTCCTGCTTCAGCAGCTCGTCGGCAAACAGCGCTGCAGCACAGAAGACAACAGTCAGAGCGCCATCAGGTGGAGGGTTTCTGACACTGCCTTCACACCAGTCGACAAGTGAATTTCCCCTTGTGTTTAGTTGCACCTAATCTTATGTAATCGCACTGAAATTCACTTTGCATTTAGTGTGAACATACATTATCAACATAAACTTTTTGGTATTTGAAGGTACTGATGTGCGGGATAATAATCTTACAAATAAACCCTAAAATGTATGTGACAAAAACTATTTTAAATACAATGGAAACAATACGCAGAGGTAGAATATTACATGGTGGAAATCACACAATTTCTGTTGATGTCACAAAATAAAATACACAATTACTCTATAGCTTCATTCCTTATGACAGAAAAGGTTTAAAAGTTGAGAAAATAAAGTATGAAACAGTGATTTTGTTGTTTGAAATCAAGAAGCAAAGTTTAAAAGTTACAAAAACAAACTTTTAAGGTGGAAGTGACTTGATTTTCTTTTTCATAAAACTGATATTTTTCCAAATCAACATCATTTTGTCCAACAGAAGGTGGTATTTTCTCGCCCCATCAAACAGAAGTGAATGGGTCCTGGTTCAGATCACAAACCTACCTGAGGCAGAGTTTTGGTCGTCGTCATCGGTTGGCGACGTCCCGTACACCCTCGGATCAACAAATGGCGTGAAGGAAGCCTTGGAGCCGCCGCCGCCTCCCATCCCGTACTGCAGGTCAGACAAACACAGGTCACAATCAGTCACCTGTCGGCCTGATGCTTCGTTAGCTCGGGAAGAAACAGGCGGGAAAATAAAGGAAACACACGACGAGCTCAGTTGAGAGTTTTTAGTCTCTAAAGCTTTTTGGACCTTTGTGGCCTGATCCTGATATTTACAATAAAAACTGGTGTTTCCTTTATTTCCTCAGCTCCCTCCCAGCGCCGGGGGCTCAGGATCAGGGTGGAGGATAATTTCTGGATCAGAGGCTGGAAAAACTGAGAGAGAGGCCGGGAGAGAGGATCAAACGAGCGGAGGGGAGAAATCCAGTTTGTTTCATCTGTGGGAAAAACACCGGAGCCAATCAGACAGAACTACACAGGACGGGAAAACAAAGGCTCCACAGGTCGGGCCTGAAAATAAGACGAGGCAAAGGAGAGCGGCAAGACGACCGAGAGCTGATACCAATGTTTTTAATGCAGCTGAATTAGAGCTTTTAAGATGTTTACTTTACCGGATGAATTTATTAGATATTACAGATGGACGGAGCCACCAGGTCTGAAGAGTGAAGCTGATGCTGAAGAAGTGCAAAAAGTGTAATACCACCAACAGCCACTAGGTGCTGCCTCATCAAAAATCCTCATCTTCAATCCTGAAATATTCAGTCAATACATTTTTCCACAAGTCATTCTGATGTCATAGATAAAGTCATTAATTAAATCATTATAATTAAATAATAGATAACTGTAACAGAGGTTGAATAGTCGTCAATGAAAGCTGTTAGCTCGAGTTATTATTAAGTTACATAAATCTTCTACTAGTAAGAAATTAAACTTTTAATTAGTAAGAAATGAGTCATGGATATCTGTAATAATCTGGAATAAAAGTTTTACTGAAGTTAGTGAAATTTAGGATGGTGAGAAATGTATTGAATATATATCTGTTGTTGAGTTTAAATAGAAGTCAATGGTAAAAGGTTCCTAATTGTAATTAAGCTCAAGAAATCTACAATGGACATTTATATGAGTTAGAAATGAATTCCCATTTAAATGACCTGATAGGTCACTAACAAAGTTGAATAGAAGTCAATAGTAAAAGGTTTTTATTAATTCGAGCTGTCGACAATGAACATTTCTGGTGGTCCATCTGAAAATCATTTCATCCTTGTGGAGACATTAGGTTGAGGGAAGGGGAGGAGTTAGGGGCGGGATTAGTCTGATTGACAGCTCTGGTCTCCAATGATTGACAGGTGGTTTGGAGGCTCATTCAACAGTGAACTCCAGTCTCGTTCACATTGGACACTGTCCTCAGGTTCAAGGGTCAGACCCACCTCCTCACTCCTCCCTTCATCTCCAAATATGGTCACTTCCTGCTCCAAACAACCACAAACCAATGGATGATGTCACATTAGCTTCATTCATTCTATAAACAGTTTGGTTTTTACAAAGTAGTTCAGGATTGAAAATGAGCATATGTGAACTGAAGTCACTTGGAGCCAGCATCTAGTGGCCGTCAGTGGTATTGCACTTTTTTGCACTTCTTCTACATTGGCTTCACTTCTGAGGCTCGGCTGAGGGGCGAGTTAAACAGTTGCACAGATAATTCTGATTGTATGAATTTTCCTGAAAAATCAACTTAAAATTCAGAACAAATGTAGAAAACAAGACGAACACGTTAAAATCTGAGATGGTTTCTTAATATTAATATTTTACACTGATAAACTTTTATTATTTTATCCAGCAGCTGCAGTAGCAGCTCAAACTTCACTTTTTTCCTCCTGATAAAACACCATCAGCTGGTCAGTGGCAGGTGAGGTGGAGGAGGAGGAGGAATAGGAGGAGGAGGAGGGTGAGCAGGTGAGGAGGGTCCATCAGGATCAGGTGTGGGGCAGAGTGGAGGGGGAGGGGAGGATTTCAGGGGCCAGTATTCAGGTGCTGCTCCACCTACTTGGGCCCCGGAGGCGTCGCCAGGGGAGACCAGAGGGGAGGTGCTTTGCTGCACCAGATCGGGGAGGTTGGTGTTGCCGGGGAACAGATTAGCGTTGCCGGGGAAACCGTTGCTGGCGGTAGAGCTCCGCCTCCGTTCCCCAAGTTTCTGGAAAAAGAGAGAGAGGGGCGGGGTCTACTGTGCGGCGAAGGCTGTGATTGACAGGTCAGGTGGCGGAGGGAAAGCCGAGCCCTGCTGGGTGCGTTTGTTTCTGTGTTTGTGGTGGTTTTTTGAACGGAGGCGGGTGGGCACAGTGTCACAAGGTGTCTGTGGCCCGCCCACACACACACACAGCCGTGACACCTTCACATTTTAAATTTATGCTCCAGTATAAATCCCCTAATTTAATGTTTCTACTGTTTGATTTTCTCTTGTTTTGGTGTAAAAGTTTCTGAATTAAAGTTAAATGATCCCAGAAGCTTAAAACCTTCTAATAAAACCACAAAACATACAATAAATTTATCATTTACATCATTATTAAAGGAATATCTTATCTTATCTTACCTTCTCTTATCTTTCTTTCAAAACTGCTTCTCAAATCAGAATATTGGAATTTATTTTACTAGTTAGACAAAATAAAGACATTTAAATCTATTCACTTTGTTTATTAAAAGGTGTTTAAAATTTTCTTACCATTTTCTGATACTTTATGAACTAAACAATTCATAAATTCAACTGTGAAGTCATCATCAGGATTGATTCTACTTGAAATACATTATCAATGAAAGTTGATTGACTGATTCTAGTGTGACCAGAACAACATGTAAACAGTTTAAATCCTGCATGACTTCATCTTTGAAAACCAGGTGTAACAGTTTTTCTCTGTTTTCGTTTAGAAGCAGGAAACTGTACAGACACATCTCAGGTGTAATCGCTTTAACCTCCGCTTGCTCCACCAGTGTCGGCTGCTGTGGGATCAGCAGTGGGGGGGGCTTCAGTGCTCAGGGTCAAAGGTCAAAGGTGAAGACTCTGATGAACTCACCTCACGCATCATCAGGGTGCTATCCTGGGAGCTGTTTCCGTACGAGTCACCGTGGGCGTCGTTGTGACCTCCCATCCCGCCGAAGGACTCGTTGGTTCCCTGACTCGCCGCCGGCCTGAAAGAAACAATCTCATTCACTTGATCTTTTCATCAGCACGAATACTTTACTTTTATTTTTGTTAGCCTGAACAAGATAACCTCAGCTGCTACGTTAGCTTAAACAAGATGACTTTGATTATGTTAGCCGAAACAAGATAACCTCAGCTGCTATGTTAGCTTAAACAAGATGACTTTGATTATGTTAGCCTGAACAAGATAACCTCAGCTGCTATCTTAGCTTAAACAAGATAACTTCAGCTGTTCTGTTTGTTGCTGAAGTGAATTTAGCGGGAAACAGAAACGCTGCCACTCACATGATGCGCGGGATGTCACTGACGGCCACGGTCCCGTCGTTGGCCCCGCCCTCTCCCTCCTCATCCTCGCTGCTGTGAGACTCTTCACTGGACGATGAATAGTCCGTGACCTTGACCGGCGGGCGGCTGGTTTCCTCGCCCTGCCGCAGCTCTCGCAGCTCTTTGGCCAGAGCCGTCAGATCCTGGAGGACGAAGACAGAAATCCACCGTCACCAAATCACTGCGAGTTTGAAACATTTTGGATCATCAGAATATATTAAAATATTTTTAAAATTCAGACATATTTGGAAATGTGATTTTTTTTTTTTTTCAATGCACCAACTTTTAAAGAAACTGTAAAGACTTGTTGTGTGATGAGATTTATATTTTCTTTCCAACATAAATGTCACAGTCTGTTGTGAAGAGCAGCAGATCTCTGATGAAGGTTTCATTACATCATCAGATTGAGTAAAGTGTGGATGGTGAGAAAGTTCTGTGCAGTTGTAATAAAAACCACAGTGGGTGGACATCAGAGGTAAACACCTGTCAGTCAACAAGAAAACCTTCTGTTGAACAAACAGGAAGTCAGCAACAAACAGGAAGTCAGCAACAAACGGGTTTGTTTGTGCGTTCGTGCAAAAAAAAGTGAAGTTTCACACTTCAGTCACATGACTGAGTCTGGATCGTGATGAGGGCAGCGAGCAGGAGGAGGAAGAGGAGGAGGAGGAAGAGGAGGAGGAAGAGGAGGGCTACAGATGCCACCATGCCTCAGTGCAGGAAGGTCAAAGGTCAAAGTTTAGGAGACTTTAAATTCAGCCTCTGTGGAGTCTCATCATGTGATGTGTCTGTGCTGCCGCAGGACGGACGCCATGAAAACACTAAAAACTTTCACTGTTTACTGCTGTTGGAAAATGAACGACTAATATTTTATTAGAAATTTAATTGGAATCAAAAATAGTATTAAACTAGAAATATGATTTACACCAATAACAAAAAATATTATAACAAAATATAAATAAAATACAAAATCAATTCTAAATAGTTTATTTTTAATCAGAAATGCATAATGAGCATTATACTGGAAACATGATTCAAATTTCTGTAAAAAATGTATTTTACTAGAAATGTAATAAAACAAAAAAACTGTCAAAAAATACAATGATAAAAAATGTTTTCTCAATTATATAAAAGTCTTGATTTAATTCCTTCCTTTATTGACATCTTCTTGTTTTTATCGACGAAAAAAACTTTTAAATCTTTTTTCTACATAACAAGCAGAAGGATAACTGATCTTTTCATCCTAAATAAAGCTCCTGTCCTGTCCACACACTTTCCTTCAGAGGCTCAGGCTCCCTGTACCAATATGGCGGCAGCACTGACGCATCACTGTGCAGAGCATCAGCAGTCAATGAGGTGAGAGAGAGAAGCTGGGGGGGTGCAGGAGCTGTGGTGGTTGGTGGAGGTTTCCTTACCAACTCCTCCTGAGGACAGAAACCAGATGGAAGAAGAAGAAGAAGAAGAAGAGACAGAATGACTGGAGACATGAGACAACACAAAGTAACAAGTGGTCAACAACTTTCTGTCTGACTCAACGGCAGAGACAGGACGAGGACGTGGAGGCGTTTCCATGGTGATCAGACTTCTCTCCTCACGGCGATTTCAGGTTAGTTCAGAAAAGATGTTTCAAGTGTTGACAGGAGTAAGACAGGGACAGAAAGAGACAGGTGAGACAGAGGGAGACAGGGAGAGACAGGTAAGACAGAGAGAGACAGAGGGAGACAGGGAGAGACAGGTGAGACAGAGGGAGACAGAGAGAGACAGGTGAGACAGGTGAGACAGAGGGAGACAGAGAGAGATAGGTGAGAGAGAGACATGTGGGTACAGGTGAGTGCAGAGAGGGACAGGTGAGACAGAGACAGGTGGGACAGAGACAGGTAAGACGGAGACAGGTGAGACAAAGGCCTGTGAAGCAGGATAAATGTCACTAACCTCGTCCACAGCTTTCTTATAGCTCTGAAGGAGGATGGAGGAAAGATGGAGGACAGGATGGAGGAGGGACAGCATCATGGTTAGTTCACAGAGAAGAGAGACAGATTATTTCATGTGATCGTACAGACGTGTGCGGGACACACAAATGGACCAGTGTGTGTGTGTGTGTGTGTGTGTGTGGTGTGCACACGTGCTTGTGTTTGTGTGCGGGCTCTTATCTTTAGCCAG
>OOFC01043554.1:0-11982 GCA_900323345.1 Pseudochromis fuscus | reverse complement strand
ATCTCACATCCTGACTGAGCGTAAACACCCCTGCTCCGCTCGGCCCTGAGTGTGTGTGTGTGTGTTTAGATATGCTTGCTAGCTGTCGTATTAGCAGTCAGCCTTTTGAACATTGGGGCACACAGTTAGACACACAGCCAAAAAAATCAATACAGCTTTGCATGGACCTGACCCACATACACGGAGGCCAGCAGCTGCCCAGTCGAGGCTGTTTCATTATTTTGAAAGGAGGTGTACGCATGTGCATGGACAACTTTGTGCATGTGCCTATATGAGTGACTGCATTTGTAAATGTATTGGTATATAAGAAAACATGTGCACTGTTCATTTATGTGTACATGGAGACAACAGCGTGTTTGGCTGTGGAGGTTTCTTCTCGAAAATGCACATCAACGTGTGTGCGTATGTGTGTGTGTGTGTGTGTGCACGTCGGGCCAGAGTGGGTGTTGAGTTCACACAAGCCCTTCCTGCTGCCTGACTTCACTGTCACTGATTGCAAGCGACGCAGAGCTAATAAAAGAGCAAAGCTGACTGTCAGCAGCGATTAGGCTGGCTACACAGACAAGACAAAGAGAGGGGAGAGCACAGCGGCATTAGCCATGGTCATTAAACAACTTGAGTCAAGGAGATTTTTGGACTAACCTGGTCTATTTAAGAGGAGGATGGCATGGATGTTTGCTATAATTTTGACACCACATTTTACACCAAAATTCTCCTGGAAACATTTGAAGAGTGGCCATGAATTTAAGCTGGAGGTCAGAAAGGCAGATTTAAACCTGTTTCCATGTAAATATGCCAATACTGAGAGATAAATGCAACAGCTACTGAAACATCCACTGAAATTATTCACAGGTTGATTTTATAAATGATTTCATAAGTAATATTCACACTGTCTTCTTTGCTTAACCATTATTGTTCATACTAACATTACTACTAACACAAAATGCTTCATAACAACAGAAAAAAGACCATAGGGGTATAAAAATACAGGACCTTAAAACAAACTCCAACTTTCTATTGAATTTGAATTTAAGCTCCACTTACTAGCTTGTGTCAGTCATCACCTTTAACTGATTCACTGGATCAGATCCCTTCACTCTGTGACATCCCCGTCCACACGGAGATGAAAACGTTTTAAAACGTTTCCCCCTAAACTGGGAATTTATGTGTCCACATGAAAACGCTGAAAACACTGTAGTCAAAATGCCAGGCCTGTATGTGGCGCTGTATGGCTGCCACAGAAACACACCAAAACAGAGAAGAAGACACGAAGCATGCGCATTAAACTCATGACAGGTAAAAAACACACACACTTGTTGCTCACAGTAGTTGTACAGTTTCAGAAGATTTTGCTGTAAAAGCCAAAACAAGCCCAGTAGCTGCTGCAGCACTAACGCAACACTGTGATCCACCATTGGTACTGTTGTTGTCGGGGTAACGCATGCGGGTTAAGGGAGGGGCGGGGTTACAGTGGCATCATTTCAGGAGAATTCACCGTCCACACGGAGATGCAGCAGGTGGTGTTTTCAGACTTTCCCACTCTGGGACCCGTTTTCAAAAAGTATCGTTGTCGGCTGCCAAAACGCCGCCTCCGTGTGGACGCAAAAACTTTACCGTTTACACTGAAACCTGTCTCCGTGTGGAAGGGGCCTTAGCTTTGTCTTAAATATTTCTTATTACAAGAAAACGACTTATAGGTGAATCAGTTTAATATGAATAATGTGTTTACTTCCAGGTTGTGTGTGAATGTTCCTGGTTGATTACATTATCTTTTAATCTCTGATCTGTCTTCTGTTAATTTGTTATAAAACGTTGAGTGATATTTGTGAATGTTTGTCATTTGTTTTCTTGATGCAGGAATTTGCATTTTCACATTATTCCTCCCAAACACTTAATATTTAATGTTAATATCCCCATTTAACTGTTTGTCTTTTAATCACCGACTCACACATCACCATGCAAATGTGCATAAAAACACATGAAAATAAACCATGATTTCCTCTGGTGTTTAGCAGCATCAGCAGGTACCTGAACATGTCCTGACAGCAGGTGGAAAGGTCTTCTCTTGTTGGCTCATCCATCCCTCTTTAACACAATGCATATTAATTATATTTTCTCTATATGAATAAAACAAAAAAACAAAATCCATCTGGGTTTCTTAGAGTGAAGGGGGCATCTAAATTTCTGAGTAAGTACGAGCGAGGGTTTGTGTGTTGGTGTTGCAATAGAAGGATAAGTCACCAGTTAAAGAGTTAAGAACAGATCCTTGTACATCAGCACATAGTCAGACATTTATGAGCAACACCAGCATCTACATCTGAGCTTCAGTGAACTCTGGCTTAAGACTGAATCTGTTGTTGACAGCATGGATTATGAGAAAAAGACAAGACGTGACACAGACGAAGAATGAGAGTAAACAGTGTTGATAGCAGGAACATAATTATTTGGTTACATGCTGAAAAGAAGCCATAAAATATTCTGTCACAAACTTGCTTTATATCAGGAATCAGAATGATTATCCTCCAATCGTTAGCCTGCTCGGGCCTGTGATGACAACTCACCCGCACATCACAGCATTCTTTCCCTACTTTAATCATATTATTTATGGTAATGTCTAAAGTACAACTGCAAAGCTATAAAAGTGTCAAAGGTGCAGGATCTGCTTTATGAACCTATGAATACATTCCTAATTTGAATTCCTGGAGGGGATAGGGTGCAGGAAATCCTGGGTGGCAGTGGCCATACATAGTTTTGATCGGCATTCTACCTGAATTGTAATTACGTTGCCATGTTGGAAACCAGATATAAACCCTTACTGTTCAGTATTCAATACTTTAAACAACACCAGAGAACCTGTAAACCTCTCAAGGTAATTACATCAAAAGAAAGGCACAACAAATGTCTCCTGTCGCAGATCTTTCTCGTTTTGATTCGCTCAAGACCAAAAGGGTGAAATAGGAAGAATGAACCAATGGCAGGGTCAGACGGATGGAGGTAATTAAAGGTAAGAGTTGACCTGAAAGCCCAGACAGGAGGCAGTAAAAACAGCAGTTCGAAGTGCATGTGTGAGTTCTTCGAAAAACATGTAAGCGGATATCTTTAAATGGAGATCTTTTTTTAGACTGTGTCAAAACTTTAAAACTCCTTAAAACGCCTTAAAACTCGTTATGATAATTCTGCTTTTCTATAGTATTTTAATGTACAACACCTCCACCTCAATAAACCTAAAAGCTACTAATATTAAAAGATAGAATTTGGATCATTCAGATATGAAAACTCACAGTACAATCTGAATACAGTGTCTCAGAAACACAACATGAAATGTGATTTTTTTTTTCTGCCCTGGAGGCAGTTTAGTCCAAATAAAATGAAAGGAATGAACACTTTTAAAATTTAGATTTTTTTCCATTCTGTCACTTATACATTCACATATAAATCTAAAATGTATTTTTCACTTTGATTAAAAATCAAGTCGTCCCAAAAAATAAAAAAAATACTGTGCAAGAACATTTCAAAATCCTTTTGTTGCATGTACAAAAAGTCAGGGGATGGTTGATTCAACTTTGGAGAAGCCATGAATATCAAGTGGGTCTTTCTTTGCTTATTCTCCAGCTGATTGTTGCCATTTTCTTACATATTTGTCATTTGTGTTTTTATTTTTTTCCAGTGTCGCAATCTAATTACAGATCTATTTTTATCGCCTACAATTCACACAGCTATGCAAATGTGAGACATGCAAACACAAGTTATCACACACAAAAAAAAGCCGATATAAAACGCACATGCCTGCCATGCAGACACAAAAATGTACTCACTTATATAAAAACAAAACACACACTCGCATGCAGAATGAGTCAGAGGCACGCACACACACACACACACACACACACACACACACACACACACAAATCCCAAGCCTGTTTTTCCAGCTTGTGTTAGAAATGACTGCCAAGAAGCAGGGGTATCCCACAAGCCCTGTAGCCAAGAGACCAAGGCTGATAACCAGATTGAAACTTTCTGTGTGTGAGTGTTTGTTTGTGTGTCTGTGTCTGTAGGTGAAAGAGGAAGAGAGGGAGTTTTTTCTTTTTTTTTGTTTGGTTGCTATATGCAGAATGTGGGCATAGGTGAGATTCACTTCCTCAGCTTGCTGTGCACCAAATTTATGTCTCAGCTTTCTAATGCGGTTTTCTGTTTGTTTTTGTATTCATGTGGGTTTGGCATTAATGCACTGAACCTCTCCCACTAACCTGCCTTTGAAGGTCTTATTGCTCCCCTTTCCCTCTGCAGGTCACCCTCCCTGTGAAGAGGTTGGAAGTCCCGCCTCCCCCCCACTCCTTAAACCTGGCCTCCATCGAGGTCCCCTACAACAACAACAACAACAAAATCAGAGGACCCACTTTGTGCCTCTGTAGCAATTATTTTGTTTTCTCTCTTTGCTGCTGCAACTTAATGTTTGTGGATCTATCACTTGTTGCACCGCCTCAATTAAAGAAATCCACCCCAGACTGTGCTCAACATATTGTGTCCACATGACACAGGAGTCACAACAGGAGTCTGTCATTCCAGCTGCAGCAGAGGGCAGAGTTTTTCTTTTTCTTGTTTATTTCCTCTTTTTTATGCGTCTTGAAAAAAACGCAAGAAAATGTGGTACAGCCAGGTTCACATGCCAAAACACACATATGGTAAATTTGTGCGTCAGAGAAGGAAACTGAGAGAGCGTCAGACAATACAGTGTAAAAGTGAAAGAGAGCATAATTATTTTTTTTGCTCTTTGTTTTTTTTGTTTTTCTATGGACATCCAGAGTGTTCCAGTCGAGTAGTTATCCATATGCAAATCTGATTTAGCATAGCTCGCAGCAGAAGAGCGTGTGACTGAGAGAGTAACTCGCCTATAGATGAGGAAACATGTCTTTGAGCCATCAGCCATAACTGACATTACCAGTTCCTCTCAGTGACTCTGATTAACTGTTGTCGGTGACTTTGTTGTTGGATGCAGCCATGAAATGCTGCAGTGAAAGCAACCATGAAATGCCATTTTATTTCACATTAAAAGACCAAATGCTACCGCAGTATGTATTGCCATTGAAGTGCCCTACTCTGCACTTGTTCACTGGATTGCATGAAAAGAGCAGAACTATTCTGCTGTATTAAAAAGACTAATTGACTTTACATGTAGCAAAAAAAAAATAATGGATGCTGCCCTATAAGCATGACAGATATTAAGCCACTTTGAACATGCACTGATCTATATGTGCAGCACTATGCAGTTTGCAGGAAGTGATGTATAGACACACCTACTCGAGGACTTTAAAACCTTTTGCCTGGATCTTTTTATCTTTCATCTTAGTTTTTATACCTTAAAGCTTATTCTCAAACTCAAGTTTAACAACCCAGTGATCCGTTTTATATCTGAAACCCCGCGTCGGTAAGATCTTGGTCAATACAACATACACAAACTGACGCGCACACATGCATGCACGCATAATACACATCGGCAATCTCAGAGCTCAAAACATTACCAACAGACACTTTGTGAAGTGCTCCACATGCTCAGCAAATCAATACAATTATCTTTTGTTCTTGGGATGTGTTTTCTTTCCCCAATAAAAATCGAAATGTATTTTTATATGCCTAACGCGCCGCGGCAAAATGTTCAATGACAACACAGCGTCTGGGGAACGAGGGAAGTCTTCGTCCCGGCAAACAAATGCGTGCATGCTATTTTCTGCTCCTCCAAGATCAGATATTTGGGGCAAGGTGTTCGCAGTTTCCTCGTGGGTCTCTCGGGGGAGTCGTGTTTTGTGCTTCGTCTTCGGTCTGAGATAAATGAAAAACCTTTTGACTTTCCCTCCAAGGAGAGAGTGCGAGCGGGGAGGAACTGTGAGCTATGCTGAGCAGAATGCAGGATGCCTCCAACGACGAGAGAAAAAGAAAAGAGGGGAAAACATTAATAAAACAATTTCCTCTCATTATAATACCATTCGGCTTTCTATTTTTATTTTGCGTTCAGACACCTGCACGTCACTTTAGTCGGGAATGATTTGACATAGCAGCCTTTGCCACGCTGGCATATTGTTGCATGTTTTTGTCATTACTCAATGTCACTTTTTTATGATATTCCATAATGTCACATATTTGCCTGTTGAAATAATCATAATAACAGTTGCGTATTGTCACTTTTTTTTTCTGTCACTGCACTTTCAGACCTAAAACTACACAATTTCCTTTTTCAGAATATTAATTGTGCCAGGCATATTTCCCACTATAATACTGGGTGGTGATATCCTTGGGGACGTCCTGTTTTTAACTTTGTTACTCTTTGTTTAACTCTTTAGCGTCTCTCAGTCTGGATATTTCACCATTTACTAGACTGTCTGTCCATTTCAACGTCCAATTGTCCATTGCTCATTAGTCAGTCTGTTTATCTGTCTCCAGTCAATGCCACATCACTCTACATCCAATAGCTCACCTATTGTACTTGTATCTATGGAGTCAGTGTTATATTCGGCCTTTTGTTGTTGTTTAGATGCTGGAAGCGTAACCATTGACTATATACAGAATGAACGAAGCTACCATGATGTCTGGTTTGTGGATTCACATCTTGAATCCAGGAGTTTCGTATTGGCTGTTTGGAACCAGACGTGACCATATTTGGATATAAGGGAAAAGTGAGGAGGCGGGTCTGACCCTTGAACCCAGGGATGCAACCCAATGTGCATAAGAGTCAAGATCCCTTCGAATCTCATTGGAGAACAGGTCTGTCAATCAAACCAACCATGCCTCTAAATATTCTTCTTTTTAAAGCTGAATATCTACTTAATCATGTTTTTTTTGTTTTTAGATGGACACTAAATATCACCAATGAGAAGTACATTAAGAAAGTGAGGTTGATTACAGGAGGTCCTCGATCTACGTCAGGATTCCCTTCCTACGTCGCAACATACGTTGATTTTCACCATAAATCAGATTGAACCCTTTTTAACACTAATTAACCCTTTTGCCAAAATTACCCCCAAATTATTGGCACCCTGACTTGAACAGTGGCTTCCTGGGAGTAATCAGTGATACTCAACATTTTTGCCTACTTCTCGTCATGACACGCTCACAGAAGCCGCTTGCATTCTGGGTAATTTTGCACACTTAAATAAACACGAGCACATGGACCAGTATAGTGGTCTGTTGGGGGCGGCAGTGGCTCAGTGGGTTGGGTCTTGGGTTGGGAACCGGAGGGTCGCCGGTTCAAGTCCCAGCCTGGGCAGAAATATGGGGTGTGGACTGGTGGCTGGAGAGGGACCAGTTCACCTCCAGGGCACTGCCGGGGTGCCCTTGAGCAAGGCACCACCCCCCCAACTGCTCCGGGTGCGCTGAGACTAGCGGCGCCCCCACCCTATGTCCTCTCTATGCATGTTATGGGTCCCCTATGTGTGTGGATGTTTGGAGGGGGCCCTGTGTTTGTAGGGTGGAAATGCAATTTCGTTGTGTGTGTTTGTACTGTGTACCGTGCAACCGGCGAATGTAAACAAAGTAATTTTCCTCGTGTAGTAACGACGTATTCATCTGCTCCGCTTGCCAACTAGTTCCCGTGCCATATTTGTTTTAACGTTGCAAACACTATACGTCAGAATGATGGAACTAAATTGTTAATAAATTTGGCGATGTGACCACGAAACGCTGTAGGTCAAGTATATCGTAAACCAAGAACCTCCTGGATTTAAAACAGTTGAAATTGATTGATGATTTCTGAACTGATGTAATTGGAGTGTTTTGGACCAGCATCTAGTGGTTGTTTGGAGTATTACACCTTTTTACACTTGTAATCAGTTTTCATGAAATGGTGGCAGCAAGGATTTTGAAGTCAAAGTGAACATCACTGTTCTTCATTACGCACAGTCATTAAAATGAGATTTAGTATCTAAAGGGAGTAACAGACATTTAACTGAGCATTCAACTTTTTGTACTATGTTCCAAGGAACTCTTTATATCAGTGAGTGATCTCTGTGTGTGTGTGTGTGTGTGTGTGTGTGTGTGTGTGTGTGGGTGTGGGTGGAGGGGTGTAGGGTGTGAGATGAAGGAAGAAAAAGAAGGTGTGGTGTTATTAGTCTGCCTGTCGCCACCTGCCAGAATCACAGATGGGTAGCGTTGGGTCATACCTGAGACTGTTTATGTATGTCTCCTGACATGTGGGGGTTAAATCAAAGAAAAGAATGACAGTTGACCTTAAATCAAAATGAGCATTTGTGCAATCTTCCCACGGTGGTAGATGACACACACACACACACACATGTACACACACACACACACACACACACGGGAAAACTTTGGTGAACTCGTCTTCTCGTCACCTTTGATTTTATTTGTTCACATTTTCCTCAGCTCTCTCGTCCTCTCTCTTTCTCTATTTCCACAGCAGCTATGCATCACCTTCACCTATTAGTCATCAGTGGATCAGACTTCTATTCTTTCTGTGCTATTGGGTCTCCTATGATTCATATTTGTCTTTACTATTCAGATAAATATTTCATGTTTGACAATACAGAGCACATGAGTATGGCCTTGCTGTCAGTTATGTTGCAATGATCCACTACCACACTATATGGGGATTTTTTTTTTTTTTTAATCCATAGTTTCCATAGTGTGTGCAGATGTATGTGATTATGCATTATATAAAAAAGGCTTAAAAGAGGATATGTAATTCATTTTGTTCAGGTGTGGTTCAGTGTTGTTTTTTTGGTTTTTCTTTTTAAATACTCAAAATCAGGTGGTAGTGAATGAAAACATCTCCAACTGTGGTGAAAGGCAGAAGCTTGGTCATTTATTTTCTCCATTGCATAAAAGCTGGGAAAAGAGAGGAATGAGCAACAAAAAAAGAAAAAAAAAGCCACCTCCATCATCTTCATCAAAGTCCCTAACCACATGTTGAGAGGAGAGAAATCCTTTAAACTTGCTCAAGTGGAGGTGTACGTTCAACTTAAGGCAGGGCAAAAACAGCATTAAAAAAGCTCAATGTTCCCCAGTAATCCAATCGCATCACACCAGTCCCTAAATCTTTGTCAAGGAAATGCAATTGTTATAATGCATTTATTGAAACTTGGGCAAGGTTTTATTTAATCATGCCTTGCTCTAACAGCACTGGCGGTAGATGAGAAAAACACACAATCTTTCATCACACCATCATCCTTGGGAAATCCAATTTATCGCCGTTGCTCTCGCCCTGGTGCGCACCACACGTGTGATTGCTGCGTGGAACATGGAGTCAACTCTGTGTTCGTGTGTGTTGCGGTGTGTTTCTCCCCTTTTATGTCGTAACGCGTCATCAGAGTAAATCAGTGTGTGAAGGTAGAGGGGCTCGGCCTGTGTTTGTGTTCATTGTAAATATATAGCAACTTGCAGTGTACACAGATATAACTGTCAGATTTCAGAGAGGATCTGCTTGGTTGTTTTACAGCACAAGCAAAGGTTGTTTACTGCAAGATTGACACAAACTGATGACTGATATTTACAACTGACTTGAGTAGCATGATGCTAAATAAATGTAAAGAGAGACAGATTTCAATTTAACAGCAGATATGACACAGATAGTGCCAAAAAAAGCAGCTCATCAAACTCTATCAATGTGATCATACTTGAATTATGGTTTCTAGTTTCCAGCATTTTTTTATTCGACTTGATCCAACAAGTTTGGAGGAAGGTTCAAAATGGAAATGAAAGCAATGTGGACTAGCTCTTTAGTCTAACTCCTCCTTTCCTACGAATAGGAATTATTAGTCATGGTGTGTTGCTTAAAGTTGTGCATTCATCAATGGGCCTGTTACTTTGTATTTTATTGAGTTTCAAATAAATAGACCTGTGCTGTAGGCCTCCTCTGAGTAACACACACACACACACACACACACACACACGCATTCGCACCTAGACCTAAACATTATTTATTAGAGTATTTGAGTTGCTGACAGCTCCCAGGTCTGGCACTCACGGTGTCTTGGGATTGAAGTCCTGGGTGATGATTGAAAAACGAGCCGGGTCGTGCTCTACCTATATGATGCCTCACAAATTTGTATTTGTGTATGTGTCAGTGCAACGGAAACACACACTGTGACCCATGAAGACTGTCGGTGTGTTTACATCACACCAGGGCTTGAATGTGTAGCTGCTCTGGGACAAGCTGCTTGGCATCAGTAGCCACCACACCCTGGCAATGGGGAGTCTAGTCACTTCTTGTGCGTGTGTGTATATGTGTGTGTGTGTGTGTGTGTGTGTGTGGTTATATAAATTTAATGTCGACTGCTCCTCCACCTGCCAACCTGGCATCATTTTCTCATTCTCCTCTCTCTCTCTCATAAAATTTGCCAGATGTTACAAATTAGTCAGCGTTTTAGTTTGGCTCTAGTCTTAAGTCAAATGCCATCACCCCAAGCCACCCCTAGGTAACCATAAAGGCTTGAGGTTAACCAAATGGAGGAGGGCAACAAAATATAGTTGGGCATTGTTTGCAGATGGGAAACCTTATTGGTTGTAAACAAGAGAGGCTCTAATCCAGCTGTGTTTTAAACCATTACCGTGGCGTAGCCTCAGAGGAAAAGAGTTTTACTCCGACGTTTCAGCCAATCGCGTTCGGCACAGTGCGTCATATGTGCTCCACAATATGTCGGAGACTAACTGTGGCAGTTGGTAAGTCTGATAGCTGAGAGTGAATCACAACTTTTATTGACGTTCGTGGTGCGTTCCCATAACAACGTAACTGACAAATTTATGAAACTGTAGAGCATATTGTAGACTTCTGTTTTCATATCAGTTGGATGTAATGTGCTGGTTTACTATTCTGTCGTCAGTGTAGAAGACACTTTAATTTAAGAGGTGTACTGAGTAAGCAACTGTTGGCTGCATGATCCTCGTCTGTCTGTAGTTAAAAACAAAAGACGACCAAAAAATAAACTGTTGTGTATTGGACCTTTTTGCCAAATGATGCATTTGGTGATTATTAGTTCACAAAAGCAGAATCAGTAATCGAATAGTTTCCTTGATCAATATTTAAAATAAATAAGAAAGATCAACTGTGAATTGTTATATTTATATTGATTGTATTTATATTGATTCAGCTGTATTGACAGTATTAATAGCAGGATTGTTGCTAGTGACATTTTTTGCCCACTACTGTAAAGGGAAACTGCTGTTTGACAAAAATAAGCATTTAGCTGCACTGTGTTGTGTACACACATTTAAAGCAGGGTAAAACAAATGGGTGTGAAGAGTAACTTTCTGTAGTATCTGTTTTTGTAGAAAACTAGATTACATCAAACTAAAGGTATTTTGTCACAACTTGGTTTCAGTGAGACGAAAAAAAATATACACACCTGACAGCTTGTGTGTTTACCCACAATACTTCCTGAATGTGTATGATGCCAAGGCTGCATAGAAACACATAACATGTAACTGTGGAGCAGGAGATACTGTATCTTAATATGTCAAAGCACCAGCATGCTTCTTTTTTCTAATAACTCCATCACACACACACACACACACACACACACACACACACACACACACACACACAAGAGGGAATCATCTCACTCTTGGACCTTATTAATCCCCAACACAAACATCACCACGGGCATACACATACACAAAGCCACACCACACCAATGTATTGATGTTTTTGGTGTTTGTAGTTTATAGTGTGTGTGTGTGTGTGTGTGTGTGTGTGTGTGTGTGTGTGTGTGTGTGGCTGAGGTTAGATTGCAAAACAGGTTCAGGTCAAAGAAAGTATGTTCGGTGTATAAAGTGTGTGTGTGTGCGAGACTGAAACGATGTATGTTCATGTATGAGTTTGGGTATTTGTGTGTGTGTGTGTGTGTGTGTCTGTGTGTGTGTGTGTGTGTGTGTGTGTGCAGCATTAAGGTGCTTCAGATGTTCTGGAAGCTCAGGCCCTCTGGCTTCAGCCAGCTGGAGTTCTCCAAATTAGCCCAGCATTTCATTATGCAGCTC
>OOFC01043552.1:0-20012 GCA_900323345.1 Pseudochromis fuscus | reverse complement strand
CCATGGTGAGCAAAAGCACAAACAAACAGAAGTAAAACTCACTGTGTGCAGCAGCAGCGTGGGACGTTGTGGTCCTGATAAAGACAGTAATCAGACTTTTGTTTTGATTTGAAGCTCGCCAGAAAATTATCTCAAGATAATTCTGTCGAGATCTTGAGAAAACCACTAAAATTATGTCGTTTTTACGGGAAAACAGAGAAAATAAAAATATAGTTAACCGTGTCCTTGTTGGGCTTCCGTATATTACATTTCAGGTTTTATTAAATTTTTTCAAAAATTCAACATTTCAGGTCATTGTTACATATCATGCTCTACCAGGGCAGGTGAAGGTGAGGCAGTGCAACGGGACTTGGAAAAACAAGCAAGATATCAGGTTTAAAAGATGATGAATTTTTATTTACCTCAGTTAAGTTTTTCAAAATAAAAGCTCAGTGCCAAAGGTCCAACTTTAAGTCTCCCAACAGAGCAAAAGCAGGGTACTTAAGACTTTATTTTAAGAAAAAAGCCCAATACAAGGTGTCCACTTCCCTTTAACGTTGGTTTGTGTCCACAGTGTCTCATGTGCTGAGTCCCACGGCTCGTCTTCAGAACCTGTCCGAGTGCTGTGGGAGTTGAAATGCGTGCTGCGGCGGCCGTTTGTGACGTTGCAGCTCTTGTCTGGGAGTGTAGCCTCTATCATATGTCCCACACAATGTAACTTTTGAGCATGTTACATATCCCCCCAACAAACACAAGCTGTCCACTGATTCTGTCACAAACAAAATGGACCCAAACAACAAAAACAAAGTTGGGAGTCCAGTGTGTTTGCAAAGGCTCTGGAGGAGTTATCTCTCCGGTAACAAACACTTAACTCAGATTGAGGATCCCTCTGACCAGAGTGGACATCTGTTGAGACGACCGGATGTTTTTTTCTGCAGCAGCCAGTACAAACATGCAGGATTTCTGCTGATCAAAGTCCTGTTAGTCTGTTAGTTTCTTTTTTTCTTTGCCAAGTGACAGCTGTTGCTCTGATTAGATTTTTGTACGAGGTGTAGGTGTTGTCGATGTATTTTCAACTGTCCCTGAAACACAATAAGAGCTAATTAGTCCGTTTCCACCAGTTATTTTTCATCTGATCAGCAGCAGCCAGAACTCCTTTTACAAAAGCAAGCCAAGCGTGATGCTGTGGAGGTTGCTGCCAGGCTGAAAGGACTGTTTTCTCATTTGTATTGTAGTTTTTTTCACCCAAAATAATGAAACCAGCTCCGTCTTTCTGTAAAGACACTGAAATGTACAGTATGTACTTCTTGTACTTGTTGCATAAACTATCTTTCATATGAGTTTAACCCTGTAACTACGTCTGAGAGCCTCCCACAGCCACTGGTGAAGCTGCTGCTACACATGACAACAGATGTTATTATCTGATCAGCCTAAGCAGTCAGAGTTGCATAGTCACATATTTACAATTACAATCAGGGACATGATCCCACTCATCAACCAGCCGTGCAACAAGTGGATATCTTTAGAAAGAGCCAGTTTTCTATTACTGTTATTGATGCATCTCATACATAAATTGGTTTCCTGTGAGTAAAAATGATTCTCACTTTATGGATTCACTGCATGTGATGTGAAGTAATAGAGATGTACAACCAGGAGAAGTCATTTGGAACTGAGCTAAAAGCTCTGAGCATGATTGTAGCCTCGGGCAGCTCAGACCCAGAGGGCAGATGCAAGTAAATCAAATCTCCATTACAGAGCTGAAGAGTGTGTGTGTTGCAGATGTTATTGGCCTCATTACTGAGCTCCTCGGTGCAACACAAAGGAGAACGGGCTGGAGCCTTATTGTCGGTCTGAGGTTTGGATCGGAGATGATGGAGTCTGTGTGGTAGAAGAGTTTTAGAAAAGATCTGTGTGAATAGACTGAATATCAGATGGATGAAGCTGATGTCACATCACTCGCTGGTTTGTGGACATTCAAATGTTGTTTTGTTGGTTTTTTGGAGCCCGAAGTGACCATATTTGGATATGAAGGGAGGAGTCTGACACGTGGACCCAAGGACACTATTGGTGCTTTTCCACTGGCCTACATGGTATCTACTCGGCTCGTTGCGTCTCCATTACAGAAAACACTCCCTCTTCATGTAGCCGGTCATCAGGTGAAGGAGGCATGGGCGCAGATGGCGCGGGGGACGCAGGGGACACGTCCCCCGCAGAGTTACAGTGACACGGATCCGTCCGTCCCTCCCACATCACAAAGGATCAATGTTCTGTTAGTTGGGCACTTCAGCTAACTTTCATTGTAGCACAAAGTTGAAATGGCTGCAGCACCTTTCCAGTGATCAATCCACATCACACTGAACCAATTCATGAAGGAGAAACTAATCGCCCGGTGTTTCTGCTACGAGGTGCGTTCAGGTGAACTCGTAAGTCGGAGGAGCATTGGAATCTAGCATCTACAAGCACAAACGTTAGGGTTTTCATTTCAATCTATTAAGATCCTTTCTCTTCTTGTTCCATATTCCACGGTGTCCCAAGACTTACAATAATGAATATATACATTCGTGGTTTCGCTCTGTATGAGGTATGGGTGTATAACGCAAAGAGTCTTTCCCAAGGACCCACCTGGATGCCCACACCTGGATTCAAACCCCAACACTCCAGGTGACAGACAGATACCTTACCTACTGAGCTGGACAAACAGCAGAAGATGGCAGAGGACTGCGGTAGTGGTAGATGTAGCGATCCCAAGTGACAGCAACATCAAGAAGGAAGAACATGAGAAGCTGGAGAAATACCAAGGTCTCAGAGAGGAGTTAGAGAAGATGTGGGGGGGTGAAGGCGTCAGTGGTGGCAGTGGTGATCAGGGCACTAGGGGCAGTAACCCCCAAGCTGGGTGGATGGCTCCCAATCCTAGGAACAGCTAAGATCCTGCACAGAACCCTCAGGCTCCCAGGACTCTGGTAGAGGAACCGAGCTTGAAGGACACACAAGACCACCCAGGAGGGCGAGAGCACAGTTTTGTTTTGTTTTGTTTGTTTTTTTTTATATATATGTATATAGTTGTGTATTTGGTCTATAAACTGCTATAAACTGATCTATTTAGTGGGTTTCTCCACAGAGTAGAAACTTGTTTTTCTGACTGTAACTGTGCAGACTGTTGGGTTGCAGGTACAAATGTTTCCGTGCCGCCCAGTGATGACGCAGTGACGATTCCGACCAATAAGATTCCAGCACCTGCTCGTACCTGACCGGGTACTTTTTTTGGAACCGCAGGAGGTGAGGTACCAAATACCAGGTACCAAGTTCCAGGTACTTTTTTGCATGCAGTGGAAATGCACCTTACCTAAATGTATATGAGACTTGAGTTAAGGTCTAATCTCACTGGATTCCAGAGCTGTCAATCAAACTAACCACACCCCTAAATCTTCCCCTTTTTGAACTCTAATACCGACTTAATGATGAACTGATTTTCAGATGGACCATCACATCACTGAGGAGAAGGGTTGATTATAACTAATGACATCAGAATGACTTGAGGAAAAAAGTATCAGCCTCTAGTGGCCACAGGGGGTATTGCACCATTTTACACTTTTGTGTCCCCGTTGCTGCATCCGTTCTGTACAGTCTATGGTCAGTGTTGAAAATACTAAAGAATAACAGATTTAAAGTGTAACATCATAAACAGATATCCCACCCCCACTGCTCTAATTATACCTCACCTCCTCAGACAGACGGGTTTGTGCATTTCCTCCTTGTATCCACCGCCTTCACTGTCAGTTTAAACAAAAGCCATGCCCCTCATCATGCTGTTCAGCTTTCTTCACCGAGGATACGCTTTGTTACTCTTTAGATGACAGATTAGGTCCACACACAACCGAGTCCTCATCAGTCCACATTCCACAAAGGCCATCAATCAAATTACCAGCCATCTCTCTCCGGTTTGAATCCCTCCCCCTCCCATCCCGTTCATTTGCCATCGACTGTCTTTAAAGACGTTGCCAATTTGTGCTCTTGTTATCGGCGGCCTGCAGGCCCGAGTATTCCCCACACAATGTAAAACCGTTCTCCATCAGTCAGCATGATAATCCTGGGAATAAAAGCCTGCATAAGTAAATAAGCATAAGTAAAGCTCAGCTCATCCCAGACATACATTACACATAGAGTTAGATTATGTTGCTGTATGGAAATCAGATTAACTCCTCTGTGTATGCTGTGAACTTTTATAGTATATTTATGTATGTATACCGGTATGGTATATTTTATTAGCTTGTTTCCTCTCATAAGGACGTAAAATACATTTTGTGTGTTATTACATAAAGCCTTACATAAAGAGTTTTACCCTGTATCACCACAGAGGAAATCACAGATATTACACAAATGACTCACAAAGCTGTCACTGAATATGACGCATATCTGCACAGTCCTGGAACCAGTATTCCCTCTTTTATTATCACATTATGATAATAGGATGTTCTTCTGATTGTATGCTGTGGATTTCCGCCATTTGGCTGGTGCGCCTTGCTGAATCAGGTGTTCTGGCGAGCGATGCACCTCGGCTAAAAGCAGGCAAGTTGCCTTCAGCAGAGGTGGATTAGGAGGAAGGATTAGAGGAGCTCACTGTCATTTGGCTTCAGCTCGTGTACCAGGTTCAGTTCTTGATCTCAACAGGAGCCGCTCGGAGTCGGCGCGACCACGTGACGACTTTCTGCTGTAGAACTAAAGCATCCAGCTGTGACTGCAACCTTTACCGCTCGCAGGAACCTTTATGTCTTTGTAAACTTTTCTCCAGAGCATTGTGGTGGCAAGATAAGCTAATGGCTGGTGTGTGTGATAAAACCAGGGAATATGTTGATAACTGAGAAACTTGCAGCCCACATTTTTCAGCCGCTAGTTAAATACGCTTTGGTTTATTGATGGTAATATTAACGCTGGCAAACTCTGGATGGTCTCACTGAACACACTGATAAATGAGATAAGATGAGGAGATCAATAACCCTCTCATATCTTTGCAATAAACATAAAGCTGCAAAATAAATAGTGGAGGCAAAGAGCTGACTTCAGAAAATACACCTCCCAACACTTTTAATGCTCATTGTTTAACACTTGTATGTTATATGTTGCACTTTACATGTGATTATTGCAGATTTTATAAACAACATAGACGCACTCAGAGAGCACAAACCTCTGCCAAGGTACAATTTATGTCTAATCTTCACCATACTGTATCAGATTGTAGAGATTATCATCCTGCATATGTGTTGACTTGCAAAAAAATCAGTTAAAATGTTTCAAAGTTGTGATTTAGACTGTTTGAATCTACTGCTTCCTCCTCTCTGGCTCACAGATGCAGCAGTTGTGTTTAGGTGCCCCCTACTGGTTTTCTATTGCCATTGTCACTGAACCCTGTTTTGTGCTCTCTGGGTGCTTTCTAGTTACCAAGTCAGACAATTTATTGTTCCTAAAATCACCTAAAACCTTTGTATTAGCATCCATCCATCCATCCATCCATCCATCCATCTTCCTCCTCTTATCTGGGGTCAGGTCGTGGGGGCAGCACCATAAGCAGGGCAGCCTAGACGTCCCTCTCCCCGCCCACTTCATCCAGCTCTTCCCCTTGGATCCCGAGGCGTTCCCAGGCCAGCCGAGAGACATGTGGCGCATTTACACTGGTACCTACTCGCTTCGCTTCGGTTTTGGCGCATTTACACTGGTAAAAAAGTACCTGGAACTTGGTACCTGGTACAACTTTTCGTACCTCCTCTCCTGTGGTTCCAAAAAAAGTACCTGGTCAGGTCGGAGCAGGTACTAAAATCTTATTGGTCCGAATCGTCACTGCGGCGTTGCATCATCACTGCGCAGCACATAATCTGTCCCCGCAAAAACGCAATTTTTTAAATCTTCGGCAAACTGTGCAGACGTGTTTGAAATAACAACAAGAAGAGAAATGGCATCTGTTAGAAATCCTGCCCCATGGACTCAGGACGAGGTGCAAACCTTTCTGTCATTAGTCGCCAATGAGAAAATTCAGCAGGAGCTGGGCGCCGCGGTCAGAAACGAAAGAATTGCATAAAAGATGATGTCACGAATGACGGCCAGCTACACGGAGGAGGGACGATCCTCAGCAATGTAAATGCAACCGAGGGGGACGATCCCGAGTGATCCGAGGCGAAGCAAAGCGAGTAGGTACCAGTGTAAATGCGCCAATAGTCTCTCCAGCATGTCCTGGGTCTTCCCCGGGGTCTCCTACTGGTGGGACGTGCCCTGAACACCTCACCAGGGAGGCGTCCAGGAGCAGTGACTCTACTCCGAGCTCCTCCCAGATAACCGAGCTTCTCCCCCTGTCTCTCAGGGAGAGCCCAGCCACCCTCTGGAGACAGCTCAGCTGTATTAGCATCAATATTGGATCTTATTTTGATTTTCGCTGCCAGCAGCATTGTGTTTGCAGCCCAACATATTTTCCACAAATGAAATGTTTTGTCCCTTCACTGCCCACAATTACAGCTTCAGTGATTTGAGATGAATGTGGTGTTAATGTACAGATGGGATAAATACATACAACAATGTCCTAAACCATTTAAATGGGAATTATAGTTTAGCTTATACAATAAAGTAATATAATATGAATTGTATGAAAATATATATATAGAAAGCTCAACAATTCCTGTGTGTTGAAGGTGATTTATTCTGTCCTGTACAGTTCTTGATTTGCTTGTCAGAGGTGACAGCTGTCCTCGGTCATGACAGCACTGAACAGCATTGAACTATGTTATGTCCTTTGATTCCTCATGTGGCTGCTGTATAATAACTGCTGCGTCCACACTCACACATATCAAAAGTGAAAACTTGCTCGGGTCCTTTTAGAGTTCAAGGTTTGACCACAACAAAGCTGCTGCTGCAGTTCTGAATGGTAAACGCTGTGCACTTCTGTGCTGCTGTTCACTTGAGATTTGCACTTTTTATCCATCATCAGGAGGAGTTGAGGGTTCAGTGTGTTGCTCACGAACACTTTGACTCATGGAGAGGAGGGGATTGAACTCCCCAAATCTTGCAATTCATGGATGATCCACCTCACCACGTGTTCCCCAGCCGCCCCACTGAGAGTGAGAATAGTGAGAACACATTGTGTAAATGTTATGTAATTCAGCCTGTTGGATTTTCCTGGTCTTACTGTATACTCCAAATGCCTCCAGGGGACCAAGGAAGCATTTCCAATTTTGCCTTTTCTTGCTTTAATTTGGAAAATGTGTAAGATGAAAGACTCACATTTTACTCTTCAGCTCTCCCACTTCCCTCCACTTTGCTCTACCAAACTATATATATTACAGTATATACTATAGTATGGTACACAGCCCATGTCAGAGAAGTACACTGCAGCGGGATCACTATAAAGGGCATCATGGTCCGTTGCCTTATGACATAATATAAGTTACCGGGGTACTGCTCAGTCTTCCAGCGTCCACTTAATGCTGTCCACAGCTCTCTCTAACGTACACAGCTATTTCACCACTGCAGTGACCATGACTTTCTTCGTAAACTGAATTATCTCAACCGTAATGTATAAAATGTGTTTCTGCATGGCTTGGTTCCACTAACAAGGTCATATGTGGAGCCCAGTGGTGACTTTGAAGCTGATTTACACTCGTGCACGCTGCAGTTACACATCCATCGGTGAAGACGGTAACTTGTTTCAGCAGCTGCCACAGCTTTTTTTTTTTTTTTTTTTCACCCGTGTGATGAATCCGGGCCTGGCTTTGAAATAAAGTTATGTGCATGAATACATGCAGACATACATTATTCAAAATGATTGTCGGTGATTCATTATCAGGCTCCTGTGCACCGACAGGATGTAGAGAAACAGAAGATCAAAGGCCACAAAGAGAGGACTTTTCATCTTGGTAATGGTGAGTAGCTGCAAGTTCAATGTGTGTGAGCTTGTGTGTGTGCGTGTGTGTGTGTGTCCTGTGAAAACATGGTTTATTTTTTGCCCTGTAAAGCTTTAAATAAAATATAAGTGTATGGAGTTTATAGATGTAGGCAACCATAGCATCAATAATTTACCACGCAACATTTAGCACTCATGTCCTGGGTATAGCACACAAGAGAGGTTTACATGCCTGTGTGTGTGTGTGTGTGTGTGTGTGTAGATGTCTGGTTGTGTATGAGTAAAGAATTCCATTTGTAACTTTCCCTGAATTTCTACAATGTATCAAACCTGAAATCAGTGTTACAATAAACTTGACCTTGTTTTCTATTCGTTTAGTTCAAAGGGAGACAATAAGTCATCAAACTGTAGCATCTGCTCTAAATAGAAGTTACTGCATTAACTGAGAGGACAGAACATTTTCCATCACGACATTATTTCATCAAAGGTTTTTAACAAATAGATTTTTAAATAAACAACATAACTCACATTTTCTGGCACATTTATACTCGAGCATGCTGAGTAATCTTAATCTATCATCCAGTGTGTACTTTGTATTCAAGCATTTCTTTATTGATCTCCCCTGATTGTCAAGACAACAAAAATCTGTCTATGCTACAAAAAAAGCTCACATATGTTCCTAGCTTAAAGCTGCACTTTATATATTTTTTGATGTATGAATAATGGATCAATTTATTTTCAGTGCTCACGGGGATAAACCCACACACCTCCACTCTTCCTCTCTGCTCTACAAACCTCTTTCAGGTTCTTTTAGTCCATTGTTTTTTTTTTCTCACCTTTATTGTGTTTGTTCAGTCTCCAGAGGTTTGCAGCAACAAATGCAGCAAATACTCAAATACTCTATGAATAGAAAATCAATGAATGCAGGTTTATTGTGAGCACTTTAAGTGATTGAGTAATTTTTTTAAAGATTCTGTTTATCTAAATATCAAACTTTAACAAATCAAAATAAAAGCTGGGTTTGGTTGAGTATTGGTTTTATACAGTGGTGGACAAAGTACTCAACTTCAGCACATGAGTCAAAGTACTGATACTCATGGTCAAATCTTACTCAACTACAAATAAAAGTTACTTGGTCAAAATGTTACTCAAGTTACTTTTAAAAATACTTAATAATCTGGTATTTTAAGCTGAAAGGGCTTTGATGAAAAGAAAACTCCTTCCTGCAGAGTGTGCATAATACTTTGTTGGTTGACTGTTCGGTTTTGGTTTTTTGTTTTCAAATTTCCCATCAAGAGGCTAATATGCTGTTTAGCATTTAAAAAACCCCCCCAACAAAACCATGTTGTTTCCTGTCTTCCCTCTTTATTGTTTGGTTCCGCTGCCGGTCACTTCCTGCTGATTTGCGCATGCAGTAACTCTACCTGGACAAACTGCCTGAAACGCATTGCAGCATAGACTGTATATAAAGTAAGTAACCACACACTTCATAGGAATGTAGTGGAGTCCAAAGTACAATATTTCTCTTTGAAATGAAGCGGAGTGAAAGTAAAAGTTCCCAAAAAAACAAATACTCAAGTACAGATACCCAAAAAAAGTACTTAAGTACCGTACTCAAGTAAATGTACTCGGTTACTGTCCACCTCTGCAAACATTTAACCATATATTTTGCACTCCTTGAAATAGCTAACTTTCAACCCTCGACTGTCACTGGATGATACTACAACTTGTCATTTTTTTATGATGTCATTATTATTGTTATGTTGGAAAGCAAGATCAGTGAAGTTACCATATATGGTTATTTGCCAGTCTTGGGTAAAAAAAAGTCCAGTGAAGTTCATATATTAACTTATCCAATAAAGATGAGAGAGATGCTAAAACCAGAAGGGAAACTTGCAGAGTAATAATCCTCTGTGGATTTCTCACTACAGATGACACACTTGACATTTTAGTAACTCTGTAAAAATGTTGATGCTGCAGCTTTAAATGCAGCTTGTGTTTGTTTAATTTGTTTTGTTTGGATACGTTGCCAGCTGATGTGTGGCTGATGGTCACAAGTTAAATGCTAAGACACCGTGACCTCCTCGTGTAGAGTTATGGGATTTTTCACCACGTACCTGCCACAGAAAAAAAGTCAAACTATGCATGAAACAAACTGTAACTTGTCATCTTCAGGAGGCAGAGGGGATCTGAACCTTGATCCAGTAAAAGATACAAACTGAACAGCTGTGTGTGGCGTCTCAGACTGGAAGCTGTGTGAGCATCGGATGCTGAACCCCCTTTGTTTGTGTGTGGACTGGCCTTTGGTGTTGCAGCTGTTGCAAGAGGAACATTTAACTCATCCCTCTGTGTGTGTGCCTCAGAGCCTGTGGCTGGATCCGTGTGTTAATATTCAGGTTATTGCTACAAACAAACTGTATCTGCTGTTTTTATTTTATTTTTTTCGTTGAAATTATTCTGCAGTGTTTTCACTCCTGGTTGCCGGTGACAGTTTTTACAGCTGTGAGATTCCTCTGTTGTCTTTGCACCGTGTGCTGTGTTTGAGCATTGCCATGGCAACCTGGCATACAAGGCTTTGTTGCTTCTGCGGTCACCAGTGAATTGCTAATAGTGGCTCAGAAACATCACAGAGGCCAGTGATTTTTTTTTATAACTTTTCCTTAACAGTACATCACATCCATTCCTCCATAGTTCAGTAACTTTACTAACTGGAGTAACTTGAGAACTGGAGTAACTTCAGTAACTTGAGAAATGTAAAGTATTGATGTGATATTACTGTGCTCTCATACGTGGATGCAGTTACGCAAACATTTCACTAGATGGGAGACTTATGCTTTACTATACAATACTACAGTAAGTACTGACCTTAGCTGTATTTTTATTATGTCAACTGAATCCAGTTTTAATACTTTTGTTAATGACACCATCTTTATAGAAAAAGTAGATTTTAGAGAGATATTCATTACAAAGATGATCAACTATGAGGTCACGGTGCTGGCTGGACTTTATAAGTAAATAAATTAATAATGTAAAGATTTTCTCCTTCTTATAAAATGAATACTACACTGTATTTATCAGCCTGTACCAGTGTGAACTAACTCTGTAAAAAAAGGGTAACCAGTAAGAATAACTAAATTCGAAGATGCTAATTTTAAAGTTTGATTGAACAAAATATTAAAACAAACAAATTTAATTAATAAAAGACAGAGTATTGGTTCGGGTTCACCTGTCAGGCTGCTGCTTTTCCAAAAACTGATTATAAAAGATGGATGTTGCCACTAAATGCTGGCCCCAAAACCCTCTGCCCCCAATTGACCTGAGAAAGATGTAGGGGTGTGGTTAGTTTGATTGACAGGTCTGGTCTGTGCTCTGGTTTGGAGGCTCATTCACTGCTGATCTCCAGTCTTATTGGACAGTGTCCTCAGGTTCAAGGGTCAGACCCGCCTCCTCGAGGATTTTACTGATCATGAGAACTGGTCATATTTTAATACAAACTCAGGTGTTACTGCATTCTTGTTTCAAATTAAAAGCCCCCTTGTGTTAATTCAACAAAAACCCTTTGCTCCTGAGCAGGACTTTTATTGTGAAATCCACTTTTCTATGAGTTTGTGCTTCAAAATTCCACAGTACATAAAAGTGTCCAACTTGTTCCTGTACAGTTTTGCTGACCTTTCCCGGACAGCCTTTTGTTGTTTACTTCAGATGTGTGTTTCAGAAAGTGCGTCTGAAATCTGCCCACTGAGTCATCACAGTCTAATCACTCATTTACTGATAGTGACAGATTAGACGGGGCTGACACGCAGGCCAAAATCCATTTGCTGCTGTTTACTGAACTGGAGTGTGATTTAGCCACTGTCACATCAACAATCACAATTTGGCATATTACTCATGCAGCATTAGGTTATTAGTAATGGCCACTCAGTGCATAGACAGAATGAATATCAATAGCAAAGTATTACACTTTCTGTCAGCTGGAACCTCCTTTTGTCAAGATTTCTGAAGAGATATGAGTTTTTTCCTACATGAAAATCTAAAGAGGAATCAGTCCAATATTAACCATGTTTGCTTTGTTTCCTATCTGACCGTACATGCCAACGTTCAGCTGGTCAAAGGTTAACACAATCAGTGAACAATCAATTTTAAAGACCTTAAAAATTGACCAAAAAACAAAAACAATCTCTGACCTATGCAGGGGGTGTCGCCCACTCGACCTTCCATCTTGTTCAAGATTCCTCCGGTGGAGGTTGCACATGCGACGTTGCCCTCGCTATCGACCGCCACCGCTCCGACTGTGCCCATCTTCCCCCTGAACAACAGAAGAGAAGGACGATGTCTGAATCTCCTCATTTTACTTTGAAGAATATCAGCAGTGACCAATTTTATATAAGAAACACACATCAGGTTATAGGTTTAAAAACTGGCTGTCCAATCCAATGTTGACCCAGAGTCAGGACCATTGACTGTAAACAGGAATGGACCATGTCTCAAAAGTGAAGCTCAATCCACAAGTGGAAAAAGGTGCAATACTCTCAATCGCCACTAGATGCAGGCTCCAAAAACTGTGGCTTCAACTGCAGCTAACGATTATTTTAGCAATTATTTCATCGATTAATCAAGAACTTATAAGAAACTCTGAATACCCTGCAATTTGTTTTATTAAATCAGTTTTGTTGTACTTGCTAACTTCAACGTACTGGTTTTCTATGGTCGACATGTTGTCATGGTAACTCATTTTTGCAATGGACACTCCTTGTGGTTTTCTTCTGTGTGGTGCTGGATCAAACAAAGTCTCAATAATTTTTATTAATGTAATTTTTCTATGTACTCGAGGATTTTTTTCAGCCCAAGTCCACTTGTCTTGATGTCTATTCGAGATCTGGTGGTCCATCTGAAAACAAGTTTCTTCAAGTCATCTAAAAGGAATATTAAGGGAGGTGGCGAGTTTGATCCAATGACACCAGCCCTGAACTCCAGTCTCATCCACATTGGGCAGTATCCTCAGGCTCAAGGGTCAGACCCCGCCTCCTCACACCTCCCTTTATGTCCAAATACGGTAATTTCCAAAATAAAAGCCCCCAAACCAACGGGTGATGTCATGTTAGCTTTGCCCATTCTATATACAGTATACAGTCTATAGTCAGGGCAAATTATAATAAAACTGTCAAAACATTCACAGAAGTTTTTCAGCGTAGTCCTACTGCATGACTGCTGATGTGTGTGCTCAGTGTTGGATCCGAGAAGTTTAATTTCCCAAGAACTAATGTCCAAGAACTTTCCCAGAGGTAAAAGTTCCTCCAGCACATTGTGATCTGTGCGTCCACAGCGAGGCCACAGCCCTGAGAAGATTAAGCAAATTAGTCCGCTGATGTATCTGAAGGACAACAGTCTCAAATTCCCTTTTGAATGTCGTCCTCTGCAAAAAAAAAAAAAAGGACATCGCGGCCTGGACTTTGTCACTGATCCACTGCAAGAAAAATCTCTAGGATGAGTCCATCTTGGATATTGTTTTTAAAAATGCTGTGTATGTAACAGTGCTGTAGAAAACACTTGACCAATCAGTGCAAGATCCACCTGAAAGGTTCCTTTACTTTCTAAGTGTACCACCCCACTGAGGAGGGACACTCTCCTGGGTAAAGCTTCTGCAGTAGACGTACATCTTTGTGGTCACCTTAGAATGTGGTGAGTGTTTAAACGTCACCATGTTGATTTTTTGGAGCAAGAAGTGACCATATTAGGACATGAAGGGAGGAGTGAGGAGGCGGTCTGGCCCTTGAACTCGAGGTCACTACACAATCTTCGTCTTTTTGAAGTCTAATATCTCCTTAATGATGAAATGATTTACAGATGGACCAACAGATCACTGAGAAGAAGAGTCGACTTTATCTATTGACACCAGAAAGGCTTGTGGAAAAATGCACTGACTGAGTATTTCAGGATTGAAAATGACCATTTCCAGAGTTTTTGGACCCAGTGGGTGTCAGGAGTATTGCACTTTTTGGTACTTCCACATTAACCTCATGTTTGAGCTCCACTTCCTTCGTCCATTTCTACATACAGCCCATGGGGAAGACAGAGGAAATGCAACAGAAGCACCTTCTTGATGCCTCGATGTGTTTTGAGAAGGTATGTACTGCTGAACATCTCATTATTTTACTTTCTCTTTGTGTGAACAAATGCTAAAAAGGTCAGTACTGTCACATCTCACATTTGGCACTCCACAGGGTTGGCATCCGGTGCCAGGTTTTTCTTCCAGCGTATGCGGGCGTACTCGGTGATGAGGGACTCCATGGGCACCTCGGGGACGCCCATGGACTGAGCGAACTTGCTGGCACCCTCCCCCGTGAGACAGGCGTGACTGGTCTGAGGGAAAGATCAAAGGCTGTAAAACACATCTGTGAATGATTAAAAAGTAGATTCACACTTGGAAAGGAAACTAAGTCACGGTCATGCCTACGGTTTCTTCTGTTTCTTTAGGATACACATTACCCAACATCGTGGTTCTCTGTATGTTTGCACTGCAAGTTGCACAGTCAACAAGATCTACTCTAAATGCATAAGTTCCTTTAAAAGGTAACTCAGAAAACCATTGTTCAATCATATTATTAGGTACCTTGTCCATAACCAGCCTTGCTAGCTTGATAGGGTTGGCTATGTTGCGTACTGCGGACACTGCACCGCTCCCCAGTGTTTTCCCATCCATCACTATGGCATCCATCTCCACCTCTCCCTTGATGTTCAGCACTGACCCACACCCTGAAAGATGGTTTGAGAAATGATTTCATCTTTATCTGACATTAGGCCTAGAAATGGAAGGCAGCTGCACCTCTGCTTAGAACACGAGCTTTACCCATCTTTAAATTTTGGTGGGAATTTTATTTTATTTTTTCATTTTAAAAAAACAATGTCAAACTAAACATAATTGACACCCCCTAATCAGTGGCAATTATATCATTATCTACCTTTCATTCAAAAAACAGAGAGATCCACTCTAGTGAGCTCAGTAGATTTAGAGAAAAAGTTAGAATTAAATATGAAATTAAAAAGTTAAATCAAACTTTTTTATTTGGAAAAACAAATAAGTAGTAGTTTACACAGAATTTAGTTTGCATAAGTGATTAGTTGTTTAACTCATTTATCTGGTGATGATTGGGCGGCTGAAAGTGCCGACCAGAAGTCTCTAATTTATTGATTAGACGACTGAACAACGACCGTTTAAAGCTGAACGCTCCGGCAGAGAATCAAGTACCAATACGTGTAACTGAGAAGTATTCAGACTGATTATTTAATTCAATTGTTTAAAAAATAGAAGAAACACTTGGTCAAAAAGACAAAAAACCTGCATATTGTTGTGGCCACATATGGTTTCCCTCGCATTTAGTCATGTTTTTCACAAGTTGATTTGTTTCACACCCTCTCTGACCATCACTCCGTACATTGGTAGATATGATGGAAGAACAATACACCTTGAGTAAAAAAACCTGCTGCACTGTGTGTTTTTACCTGCGTTGAAGGCGGGGTTATTCTCCAGCTGCGTCACAGCCTCCACCACAGCGTCCACGCTGCTGCCCCCTCCCCGGAGGACTGCATACCCTGCCCGCACCGCTGAGCACACCCCCGCCGTGGACTGCTCTGACCGCTCCTTTGGGATATGCCCCGCCCCTCCGTGGACCACCACCACTGGAAACATGTCAATCACCTGAGGAAAGTGGGCAGGGAAAAGAGGGTTTGCAAACTTCTGAAAATCTAACTTCACTTTACTATTTTATTGCCAGAACTCTAAGATAAAGCACTGGAGCTTTGGTTTGGTTTTGTAATTGATTCAAGGCATCTGGAGGATAAACATTAAATGTGTACACCACATACCATATCCACAACATTCACTGTTTGAGGCATCTTTGTGGCACGGCACACCTGTCTCTTTGTCCTTATTTACAGTCGCGCTACACTGTCAGCTGACAAGTCAAGTAAAGTTAAATATACCAAAATATTATCAGTGTAATCACACAACATTTCTAGTTTAGTCTGTATATTGCTGTTTACTTATGTTTAAAGTGAAGATTATAATATTAAATATCAGGCAAGCCATACAGCTCAGTTACAGTGTTTCTACAATATTTAATGATGGTAATTTTCTCACTAAATAAAGAGGAAGCACTATAATAATAATAAAAAGTAGTGTGAATGTACTCTGTAAACAACTTTTTAAAAATCAAAATTGAGGAAAGAACAGTTTTTCCCCTACCTCTACCAGTAATGATGAAATTTCCGGTCTCTAACTTCTCTTATTTCTGTGAACATCTTAAATGACCTTATATGGGTGCTGCATCAGCAAAGAGAGAAACTAACTTTGAAGCCTGGTTTCACTGTTAACCCATTAAAACAAGTGTCTGTGGTGATATTTTAATTAATAAACTGCAGCTGCTCGGTGAGCTGTGCGTGTCCCGAGTGCACCTAGCATGCGCAATGGGAATGAACGCTGACCACTACAAATACAAGCGGGTGTAGTGATGTTTTCAATGCACCTGCGGCCAATTTGATTTAATAAAGCAAACTGTTAAAAACAAAACCCCCATCAGGCTACATACTATTTAAAACGCAACAATTTTCTACATAATTGGCTTCACGGTTGTTTTCAGTGCACGTGAACTCACCGTGAGGACTGACCTGTTTACATGCAGCCTAAACGTCCCAGCTATAAAAATAAAGAGAGTATCGGCGACACAAGGCGACACGACAATAAATCTACATTTTCTGAAAGACAACGACAGTGAATTACAAATTAGAAAGCTGAGGTGTTTGCCCCTTACCACAATATCAGCCTGTAAGTCGTAGAGCTCCGACTAAACAACAACACTACCAGGATATGACATCACGAGGGTTTCAGAATAAGATAGGACTCTTCTTAAAATGTGCTATCGTTACGCTAGTTAACTCAAGAAACGTCTATTTCTTTTCGTGCGTGAAAATCTGTAAAAGGAGCTTCAAGAAAATGTATTTATAGAGAACAAACAAACAAAAAACCCTTTATTTTAATTGTTTTTTTTAGTTGTAGTGGAGTTAATACACAAATATGATAGATAAACTTATAGTTACATAATATACACTCTGCAGAATTTACACTACTACACTAAAGTATGTTAACAAATAACTAACCTAAATTCTAATTTAAAAATTAAAATGTATCCACAGGATACAGGATAGCAAGAAAGCAACAAAGAAAACCCTTGAAAATAAACATAATGTATTCTCACTACTGTAGCATTTTGTAAGTACTGTTAATATTAATCATAGGCTGTGTATAGAAATGGATGAAGACAGTATATGATATTTTAATAGTTAAAACAAATTGTATATTTTTCTATTTTGTAAAATTTTAAGGAAGCGGTCAGTAATGCAAGATTTTCATTTTTTATGAATTTGACAACATAAGAAATAGAATAAAATATTAAAAAGTAATCTATATGTTATCTATATTTCTATAAGTAAATATAGAATTGGCTTTTTTTTAACTTATTATTATCCAATTTGGTTAATTTTTCTTTGTATTTTGGGTTGTTCAATACAAATTATCTACAGCACAGTTAAACACCAGGCAATATAAATGATGGACATGGTCTCAAAAGTGATGCTAATGTGGAAGTGCACAAAAGTGTAATACCACCATCAGCCACTAGATGCTGCCAAAAATCTCTGATTCCAATTGACTTCAATTCAAAAATGGTCATTTTCAATCCTGAAATATTCAGTTAATACATTTTTCCTACAAGTCATTCTGATGTCATTAGCTAAAGTCAACTCTTCATCATCATGAAGGAGCTATTAGGCTTCAAAAAGAGGGAGATTTAGGGGCGTGGTTAGTTTGATTGACAGGTCTGGTCTCCAATGATCTCCAGGTGTTTGGAGTCTTTTTCACATTGGGCATCATCATGTTCAAGGGTCAGACTTATTCCTTATATCCTCACTCTTCTTTTCATGTCCAAATATGGTCACTTCTGGCTCCAAATAACTAACGTGGTGATGTTGTTTGTTTCCTCCATTTTGAAAGGTGAGATCCCTGAAAGAAAGATGCTGTAAAGTAAACATTTGCTCATTGTTGCTTCATCAAATTTTAGGAATGTTCAGAAAACTGCTTCAGGCTAAGGTTGGGTTTTCTTTTCTTATTGTTATGAATGCGTGTTTCTCAACATGCATCTGACTTGCAACAAACTCTTCCTCTTAGTCCAGCGTCTCCCTGAGATGCAGCATCCCTGGTGTTCTGGGAGCTGACCGTTGTCCTGAAATGCAGAAGATCCCACTATGAGTTTGCAGTGATGCTGTTTGACCTAATGGTTTACAGCGCAGCGTGTAGAAACCTTGAGGGCCATAGTCTAATTTTAGCATCAGGAGTATGAATTGTGTTCATTTATAAACCAAATTGTGGTAAACAATGATCCTCAGTGGCTCAGAAATCCGTTTTTTAACAATTCTGTATCTGTGGCTAAAAATAGACCATTAAAGCAAAATTGTTTCTAAATTTAGACTACTGTAACACACCATGTTTCTCGTGCGAGCTGCGCTTCCCATCTGTGGCTTATTCTCCTGAATCCGATGTTTGGGAACCCCTCTGCGGACCACACGCAGCCTGTAATTAAAATGTTGCACACTGACATACTGTAAATGTCACCCTATAGTCATACATGTGCAGGGCTATGTGGTAAACCTCAGGCTCCCTTCAGATTGTTTTTCTGCATGAGGAATTAGTGTGTGTGTGTGTGTGTGGTAGGGGCTGCTGAAAGGATGGATAAGGAGGGAAGGACAGAAGGAAGGAATAGAGAGAGAGAGAGAGAGAGAGAGAGAGGATGGAGAAAAAAAGGGGGATGCGCGTCATTCTAACACGCAATGATTGGTGGGAGCGAGGAGGAGGAGGAGGAGGAGAGTCCCCACACTCTTACTGCGAAGGGTTTCACACACAACACTGGGAAATGGTTCTTTACACTCGCATTCATCCTTTCCCATGATATCATTCATGTATGGTACAATTCCACATTTTATCGTTGTGTTATAATTTGGAGGAAGTTTTATTCATTTCATTATCTGTCATCCTTCCCATGACACCACAGCACACTGGGATAATAGTTATACATCACTTTATTTCACTTTAGTTACCTCAAAAATTTATTCGAGTCAACACACTCTAAACATATTTTAATATTTTTTTACAAATAAATTGTTATTCCTATGAATAATAATGTCATTGAAAGACATTTTAAGAGAGAAAAACTATACGTAAAGGAAAAATGAAATGTTTGAAAAATTTGAAACCAAAATCCTCCAATTTGTAACTTGTCATGGTGAAAAATCTTGGATTTATAATTTAAAATAATCTACTTGTGCAACAGTTTAATGCTCTTGTACAATGATGTGATGCTTATGCATATATTTTCATACTGGATTTCTTATTTAGTATTGAAATTGCATTATTGTCTATGTAACTCTTTTGGTGATCAATAAACTATTCAGATTCTGATTCTGTTCCTATTTTCTTAAAAACCCTTAATACATTATAATTTGCTATGTTTCTATTAATGAAGCTTATTCAGTTGAAAAAGTATAAGACATTTTAAGTCAAGTTATGGATGTGCATATTTAAAGGGGTTTACCCCTCGAAATCAACATAATCATCACTTAATAGGTCTGAATATTTAATCTAAGGTGAAAATCTATGTTTTTCTCCTAAAATCCTGAATTTAATCACTATCCGATTAAAGCATCTTATAACATCTTTATTTTCAGGGGAAACTTTACAACTTACGCTTTAAAATAAGGTACAAATGAGTTGATACGCATCATTTTAACAGATTTAAGAGCTTTTATACCTCTTTGCAGCACCTTCACGTGTAAACAACCTGTTACAACATCTTTATATAATGCATTATTTCCATTTTATGCTGGTCTTGGTTTATCTTTGCAAATGAATGCATAAAGTAAAGCGAGCTTCCGTTCGGATGGATGGATAAATAATTAATAAATAATTAAATGATTCACGTGTTCAAGTGTTTCCATGAATTATTATGGTCCCACAGTAGCTACAAACCCCACAGTGCACCCTTGAGAAACCCTTTATTTCCTACGTGTGCTATAGGCTGCCGTGAGCGCGCATGTTAACGGTGAG
>OOFC01043551.1:0-16566 GCA_900323345.1 Pseudochromis fuscus | reverse complement strand
TCTCCTGTGTAGCATTTGATTGTCCAACAATTTATACAACAAACCTGTAATTTTTTGGCCTCTTACTTGCTTACATCCTTATTTCCTAATGTCTCCCAGAGAGGTGTAATCTTCTCTAATGTGGCCTTCATCCTGTAATATTATTATCAGGATTAGCCGGGGTAATCCATTCAGGTGTATTGTTTTGGTGGTATTAGCGCACACTCGTACAAAACCTGCAATAATCACTCACATAGAGGGGAATAAAAAGTCTAGCAACACAAAGGTTATTTCTTCAGTGCTTCATGTGGTGCCTGCACATCACGGCAAAAATCTTCCACGTGTTTTACCTGGCTTTGCAGTTCTGCATTTGAAATGACTCCAAGCCAGATTTCTAACAAGTCAGACAAAAGGTGGTTTCTTTACCTCAGCGAGCAGCAGCAGCAGCAGCAGTTTCTTGTCAGTGCACTCATTTTTTAAAAGCATAACCTCGCTGACAGCCTGTGGCAGGGTAAGAGCTCCCACAATGCTCGCCCTCTCCACCCATCATCTGCTGTAACCGTGAGTTAAGGCTGCACACAGGTTTCCAGCTGTGCTCGCTCTCCGTCCACATCCCACCTTTCTCCTTTCCCCCTCGCTAACAGCCGTTTTATTACTGTGCTTTCGTTTCATCCTCCTCCTCCCCCATTTTCTTCGTCTTTCTCCTCAGTGTTTGCTCCGATGTCAGCTCTACCTCTGCTCAGAGTTTCATTTAACCCCGTTACCCACACTTCTCTCTTCTTATTGAAGTGGAAAAGAAATGGGCACAGCTGGAAATATAGTGAGCACACTCTCCTTTGACACCCCTGCTATCATTATTTGTTATTAGGAGAGGAGCAGATACAGACGAGGGGCGACGTGTCATTGTTGCCGTTCAGTAGCGACTGGTATTGACAGGTGTAGCTGGAGGTGAACCACTTTACACCAGACCCTGCGGGAGAACAAATGCTTTACAAGTGTCTGTAGTGGAACCCAGTGGTCGAGCTTGTCTCATCATTCAGGCTGTAGTGTCCAGGCAGGAGGGCTTTCTCTCACCTATACACAGTAACAAAGACTGTAACGGGTATATATATCTAACCATACGTTGGAGCATGACATCAGTTGAACAGTATGAAGCCAAGCTTGCCTCCCATAGGGTTTACCCATCAGGTATTGTGGCCAACGTATTAATGATGCAGTATCTCTGCTGGTGTTCATTGTAGTAGTGAAGTTAGCCTAGTGGGCTTTGTTTGTACATACTTATCATAGACCATATGTAGAAAAGGTGTAATACTCCCAACGGCCACTAGATGCTGGCTCCAAAATACTCCAATTAACTTCAATTCACATATGGTTGTTTTCAATCATGGTACACACACAGTCAGTGATTTCGTTCTGATGTCATTAGTTAAATGTGATCTGGTGGTCCATCTGAAAAAAAAAAAAAAAAGGTATTAGGCTTTAAAAAAAAAGGCAGATTTTGAGGGTGTGGTCAATTTGATCAATGACGCCAGACCTGATCTTGAGCCGCATACACGTTGGGAAAACTTTGAGAAAACTTTATTTTTAGAAAAATAAAGATTTTTATTATGTCATGTATGCTAGCATTCATTATTTATATTTCATAGACCGTAGACCGTGCATACAAATGGATAAAGCAACCAGGGCACAAACCGCTGATGACCTCTAGACCCTCTGCCTCCAATTGAATTCAAAAAGCGTTATTTTCAATAATGAAATACACGGTCAATACATTTTTTCCTCAAGTCATTCTGATGTCATTAGCTAAAGTCAACTCTTCATCATTCAGCAGATACTTTGCCTTAAAAACTTGAAACCCACCCTGAACTCCGATCATATACTCATTGTGTCCTTTGGGTCAAGGGTCAGACCCGCCTCCTCACTCCTCCCTTCATATCCAAATATGGTCACTTCTTGCTCCAAAAAACCAACATGGCCACGCTCAAATACCAAACTCCTGGCATCAAAATGTGAGTCCACAAACCGAGTAGCATCACGTTACCTTCATCTATTCTATATACAGTCATATTCCATCCCTCCCAAATGTAATGCGTGGTGTCATCTGCATATTGTCAAACATTGTTTTTGTGATCTATTTTCCTGCTAAGATATAAACAGTTGTTGTCATCTGATTATTTGAAAACCAAAATTGACAATGAGTTGATGGAAAACACAAAAAACAAAAAGACAAAAATCAACCACTGTACATAAAATGACCAAGTTTCTTTTATTTCTTTTTCTTCAAGATTCACGATCGGAGCGTGTTGAAGCAGGACGACTCCATCAGATTGGGCTGTTTATAACGTCTTAAGGTAAGACATCATTGTTGTGTATCCTAGTTTACAAGCTCCTCACAGACACATACAGTAATATAACAATCACGATGGACTTGTGTAGGTACGATCACAACATCACCCAGTAAGTCTTTGATTACATACGGTATGTTCGAGAGGTTTGTTCACAGGCCACACTTCTGTTTCATCACCTGATCTGATCTCAGCTTTAAAACCACAACAGATCCAAACAAACCACAGCTCTTTATTTTTATTTTTTCAAATGTTTTCCCACAACGAGAATCACTCACCAGACCCTTTCCACTGGCAAGCCCTGAAGTAATTAACTATTAGCCTCTGTTCCACTAAATAACAGGATAAAAATAGCTTTCTGACTGAGTGGATTTTTGCCCAAGAGCATTTTTCTTGTTGAGGTATTGTTCTCGCAGATTTTCCCTCCATACAGTGAAGGCGGTGGCATTTTACCAGCAAAGTCTCTCAGAGGAGATTGCCTCCTATATGTGTGTGTGTGTGTGTTTGTGTGTTTGTGTGTGTGCGATGTGAAGCCAGATGCAGCATGTTAATGAGACTGGAAGCCTCTGCTGCCTGCGTGCTCCCTGACAGCTTGAAGACAGCTTCGGTTTGTGTGTGTTGCTGCTGGATGTGTTTGTTTGTGTCCAGAACCTGCCACTGGACTATTAGGATTCAGGTCAGAGAGCATTTTTTTACCAAAGGATTATCCTGAAAGCAGCTGAATCGGCATGCCTGTGTTCAGCTAAGAGGTCGGTTAGTTGATCAGCAGGATCCCGAAGGAGCTGTCTGGTTCAGGAGGCTGAAGACCCCGCTCTGACTCAGAGTATCTCAGCTCTGCCTTTAGCAATTTAGCACATCCTCGCTTTCCATATGAAAGAAGAAGGGCTCTCTTTTCTTTATTATTTAAAAAAATAAATGTATTTGTATGAACCAGAAAGCACTCAGAGAGCACAAACCTCCACCGAGGTTTTATCCATGTCTGATCTCGATGAAATTCATTGTACAGTCATGTGAGACTACATAAAACCCTCAATTTTAAAGGTCCTCACGGTTCTTGAGCTTTTTCTCCCTTGTAAACTATGATAATCATCGTTTTCTTGCCAACAGAAAACTGTTGGACATAATCCAATTCATTTTTACTGTAGTGAGATCTGTCTGCTGACATGTGCTACAAACTGCTGGACTCAGCTCCGTTTGGCTGAACTGCTGACGATGGAGTGAGACCAGCTCCTGTACACACTCATTTAATATCACTTTGTTGTATTAATTTATTGTGGTTCCTTGAGTTGCACCTTTATAACCTTGTTAAAAGAATTTATTATTACCTCCACCAAGGGGCCTATGTGCACTGTGTTGGTTTGTCTTAGCAGAAAAACTCTAAAGTTATAATAGTTTATTTTACTTTTTGGTACAAATGATTGAATTTTGATCCCAATGTGTTATTATGGGCAAATGTTTTAATAATGCAGGGTTACTATTTCACCACTAGATGGCGACAGTACTGCTGGATTATGCCTTGGTGGGGGTGTGTGCTCTCTGTGTGCTTTCTAGTTTTAACGCGTGTACTCACGATGAGTCCTTGGGGATATGTACTGGCAATTTCACCACTCATGACTAACAGCTAATAGGACCACTCCACCCGGTAACCGCGGCAACCGCCACTTCCGCCGTCAACAATGAACAAGATCGTACATATTGCTGCTTTTACCTGTTGAAGTCCTAGAAACGCAGAACAGCTGCTCTGCTTCTTGGTACAGAGTTAAAGTTGTGTCATAAATCTCTGATGGCGGCAATAAGCTCCTCCTCCATTGCTGTTCGGTGATGTCGGGGAACTCGCGCGATGTGGCTGTTGCGTCTACTCACACATGCAAATTCACGCCTTCCCATTCACTTATCGTGTAATCCTGTCATGCAACGAATTCGTGCTGGATTTGGTGTGAACACCCTGTAAGATGCGAAGACATTACTTGTGTATTTCGACACTCTCCAGATTTGTACCAGAGTCACAGCCACCAGCTGCTGTTTGCGATCTCGCCGTGTTACTACACACTAGATGTTTTTCAGTCATTCGTCTCAGTTTGTTTTTCAATCAATCCACGGGCTGTACAGCTGTTTAGGTTGTCCTCATGCTTCTTGCGTATAATCGCGACACAAAGCACATTTTATGCTCCAAGTCTATTTTCTTGTGTCTTACAAGCGTAACTACAGTGATCGTAGTGTTGTTTTCACAGTGTTTGTCTCTTTTCCTTCACTTGTAGCTTGTTGTAGCTCACGGCCGATGGCTTTTCTTTGTGTCGTCTGTTCCTCGGTTATGTCATTGAATATTGTTACAAATGCAGCACGACCATGTTCGACGCGGACATAAACCTTATCCTCTTACAGCTGCCTCCAACAGTTCACAGCCAGTGCTTGTTATCTTCATCCTGCCCAAGAACAGAGCCATTGAGATTCAAAAAGCCGTGCACACTGTCTGAATATTCTGCATTATAATGTCGCAGCCATCCCTCTCTATTGATGTGTAAATGCTAATGTTTCTGAAGTACGCCCGAGCCTCCTACCATTACTATGAAGATTGCTGCGGTTGAAATTTGACGCCTAATGTGTTTCATTTCTGCCTCCCACGCATCTTTATGAGCCGTTGTTTCTCGGGGAAAGAGGAATAACGTTGATCTCTGGGTTTCACAGGCTAATCTTCTCTTGATTAAAGGTGAACCAGCCAACGAAGCTTGAGAGTCCGTTCAGCCTGCTGCACCATCTGCAGATGTGTGGCACTGAAGCACCGACGTGTCAACAACTGTCTGTTTACTGTATCTACCGAGGTGATTAATTTAGGCGGAGACAAAACCCGGTCATGTTTCTGCATATTTCTGTTTGGCAATTTCCATGTTTGGCTGATATTTATTCTGATACATGCCGGCACATCTCCTGCATGCTCCTTCTTCTCTTTTAGATGAAGGAAACCAGTTTAACACCAGCAGAAAAGTGCACCTTTATTATTTCCCTGGGGTGATATTTCAGTCAATGATCCAGATCTTTGGTATCATCTGGAGGAGAGGCTGATGAGAGGAGCATGTTGATGGCTCACTGGGGATCCAGCTCTGGATGGGACTATGAGAGGGACTGTATAGCACATTGTGGAAAAGGATATATTGACGGGGAAATTGGATTTCATGGCTTCCCCGTGAGGAGGGCCGGGTTCATTTACTGTACTGTGTGGCTGCAGGCATGCTGATTATGATAGCAGCCTCTCATACTGTAGCTTTGAATCAGCCAGTGCAGGACTCAAGAGGGATATATACACATACTGTACGCCCACATCTCCATTCACAAATAGATGTGAGAATATAGGTCATGGCGTGTTCTTTGCGTAACATCTGACATGTAAATGGTAGTTTAATGGAGCTCTGCAGTGGCCTCCTATCAGACCCACCGAGAGAGGATGGAAAAATAAATATCGAATGAGGTTAGTGGGTCACGATGGGTACACGTAACTCTGTTTTCCATTTTATTTGTTACGGGTTACCTGCTCTCAGTGCGCTGAACGGTCCGATCCATAGAAGAACATATGTACTAGTTGGATGTTGGGGAGCAGAGCGTAACATCACTGAAATACCAAACAGATTGTAGCTTTTCAAAAATGTACCTGGAGTCGAGACGTCGAATATCGGTGTTTATGTAAGTGGTGCTGAAACTATACCGTTGATTTGTTGTGTAGCAAAAAAGTAACTTTAACTTCTTAGGAAACATTGTTATATCACTATAAATTACAGTCTTGTCCACACGTAGCAGGGTTTTTGTAAAACTGAATATCCTGCCCCTCCATCTACAAAAAAAACTTATGTACACACCACCTCGTTATTAGAAAAAAAATTCATCCACACCTAACTGCATAAGTCCATTTTTAAGCACAACCATGCCAGACCTTTAGGGGGCAGTAGTTCCCCAAATCCTGTCCAATCAGAGTTAGCTTCCATCTCTTGACGTCACTTCCACAAAAAATGAAACGTGGCACCAGGTTTGTTCGTGTGGACCAAGAAGGAGGCAGAATTGCTCTTAAACGTAGTTTTGTTATGTAATAGTCGTCCTTCACCTGTGCTCTTGAATGTTGAGCAGTATCTGTCAAAACAAGCAAGAAAAAATCATCTGGACTGGAAACAGCCAAAACCCTTGTGACTGCATCCAGACTTTTTCTGAATATGGTTGAATATATGACGTAAGAACATATTTTGTCGCAGCCAGTGACGTTTCGAAACGCAAAATGCTGGATATTGACGTCCACATGCAAACGCGTAAAGGAAGTATTTGCAGATCTTCACTTTGCTCGGAGGTTTTTAAAAGAATCGTTTTTAATGACGTAAATCTGAGTTTTCATGTGGATGACAGAACAAATCATAGAAAAAAATCTTCGTTTTGTGAGATACCTGCTACATGTGGACAAGGGTACATATGGAAAATTTGATTTTAGAAGAATTTTCGTTTTTAGAAAGAATTAAAAATTAATTACAGGAAATTGATGTAATATTAGAAACACAAAGCATGAGAAGTTACAACCGTAGATGATGGTGTATCAGGCATACCGTACGCCCAGACGTGGGTTGTTCTCACACACACACACACACACACACACACTATGAATGCTGAGGTATGCGGGTTATTCACCCCCTGCTGCTTCCTGTCTTTTCAGCTCTGTAGGTCAGTGTGCACACATAACTTAGCTTTGAGCTAAGCACACAGAAGGATGCTAGCAGTGCCATTAGCTGTTAACGTTTGGACCTGATGGAGGTGCTGGATGAAAAATCAGATGATCATGATTTTTTACCCCCTAGTGGCACAAGAGTAATCAAGTAAATCCATCATCTGGAGAAAATTTTGTGAGATTTTCCATCTTCACCAAATTGGATGATCAGCTGACTGACGCTACATCACTACAGCCGAGCATTATAGCAGGTTTTCAGTCACTGATCTTTATGTAGCTTTCTAGGTTTAATAAAATAAAACAATGAGGGAAGCCTCAGTGCACCCAAGTGTTCAGACAATCGTAAAATATTCTGCAGAAATGACTGAGATTCACTGATGCTACTGTCACACTTTATTACATCTAATATTACTTCAGTACAAATCAAATTAACAAGCCAGACCAGGGAAACCATAATTTCAGATTTACACTGGAGCTTTTAAATTCCTCCATAAACCCTTGTGTGTTTATTATATCCTAACTGTTTAATTCACAATCACATCCCTTTGAAATTACAGCAGTGTCTTTTCGATGCTTTTAACATTATTTAGACCATGTTAATCCTTGTTATTCTATCATTAGGTCTTTGTATGCTTTATAAAAATGTTGTGTTTGTAGTTAGCTGTCCACACCAAACGTGAAGCTAATTTTTGTGAATACAGCGGCTGGACTGATGTTTTGACATATGCGAATATTCTCCCTCAACAGCCAATAGAAGTTCTCCTTTTGGAAAATGACAACAATCGCCACCTCCGACATCACCAATGCTAAATATTGCTGCATTTTGGTGGTAGAGGAAGTCCCAGAAATGGTCTGAGTCCGGGTCCACATCGTCCCCCTTTGTGGTTTTGTCCCGGAGTCAAAGTCGTATCATAAAGACGGCGATGATGACCTTGTCCTCCATTTCTGCTCCTCGGTGACGATTGGTTTTCACGACACCATGTGACACAAATTTGCATCTAATCGCATCTTTGCATTCACTTATTACATAATGGTGTGTGAGAAATTCCCTGTGTAGATGGTGCAGCTAAAGAATGAAAACTAGTTTGCATACGTCCACACCACACCTGATGCATGGAGACATAACAACTGAAGAAAACTGGTTCAGACTGACCAGACCTGCTCGGGTTTGTGTCGCTGGACAAAAGACTAATGGGCTAATGGCGTAAATATAGTTCAGTGTGTCGAGCCTGTGGCTGCTTCCCTGTATGTGTGTCACTCTTTTCCATTGTGCATTGTGACCTTCATCAGCCTCCACCCAGTCACCCATCACTCTGCTGATTGTTAGGCATCACAGGAACGCACTGTGCCACACAATACCACGCTGGATGCCAAGTAAACAAGCTCCAGATAAACAATTTTATGACGTCCCCTATTATGTCCTTGAAATGTAAATATTTCCATCGAGCCATGAGAGTCGACAACAATGCACCCCCCCTCCCCACCAGGAGAGCTCATGGTAAGAGCCATTGTGCACCAGTGTGGTCTGCATTATGTGGGTAATACTATGGACAAATGACATGACTGAAGCCGGTCTCCTCTTGTAGGGAAACCCTCTTCTTCAGTGGGAGGCGACATGCTTTGGGGCCTCCAGGGCGACTTACTCAACACTAAAAGCTGGCTCACTCTCCTTCATCTCCTCGTGCACTTCCTCCCCTGAGTCATGGGAGCCGTGCTAAATTTAGCAGGACCTCAAAAAGTAATGGTGTGGCAAGTTCTTATTGAGTTTTCAACCCACAAATGTCTCCCTCGCTCTGGCTCTCGTCGCGTCGCGCTCCCTCTCCTCATTCGCTCGGTAAAAGGCTTGTCCGTGACTCACGCACGGCAGAGAGGTGCCCTATGAATTATTGAACCAATGGTGGAGCCCTCATGAATTATATAAGTGAGTGTCGCCGGCCGATCAGGGCAGTTCAGTGGATACATCTCCTCTCGACCCTTGGTGTCAGGACTACCTGGACCCGAGTCCGATAACCGGACACAGACACACACTCAGCATTATTAACGTCCTGCCTGATGAAAGGATGATGTGAAACAATGAGCAGCTAAATATTGTTTTTAGAGTTGTTGAGATGAAAGCAGAGCACAAAGGAGACGCCATGTTGGTTCATCAGGTGGATTCAGGCCTCGAGGTCACAGTGATCTCTACACTCTAAAAAGTGCTGGTTTGTTTTAACCCAGCACTGGATGAATATTGGACTGACTAAATACTTGGTTTTATTGTTTTTACCCCAATTTTTATTGTTAATATACAATTTTTTGCTGTTTTTTCATACATTTTATTGTTTTTATCTAACATTTTATTGATTTTTTCCAACATTTTATAGTTTTTATGCAACATTTTGTTGTTTTTACTCAAAGTTTTCTTCTTTTTAGCCAACACATTTTTGTTAATAGTCATCTTTTTGTTGTTTTACTGAACATTTTACTGTTTTCACCCCCTATTTTGTCGTTTATATTCAAGTTTTTGTTGTTTGTATCCAACATTTTAGTGTTTTTACCAACATTTTGTTGTTTATGTCCATCTAACAATAAAAATGTAACCCCTGGTTTGCCAATATGCCAACAGACAAGTCTTAATGAGCTCGGCTTATGTTTAAGGTCAAAGTTACTTTAGGTTAATTTGGTTCTCAGTGAAAAAGTCATAAAGTCAAGTTTTGAACTCTTATTTGAAATAATATTGTAATCTGCATATATTAAGCATGTATTCTACTCTTATAATACAAGGTACCACAGTCTTTAACTTCCAATTAATCATTTTTATCTTATCTTTAATTTTAATCTTGTTTTATTTATTTTTTGTTTAATTGTTTTTATTTCAGTAAAGTTGTGAAAATGATCTTATCTGATAAATCTCCAAAACTAAAATAGAAGCAGTTGAAAAATGTCTCCAACACCTAATTGAATATCAATACATTGAGTCTAACTACAGGAAAACCTTCACGTGTGTGCTGTGTGTTTCTGATGTTATTGATATGTTGACCACGCTCCTCCCCAGCTTACAGCACCTGTCTGTTTAAAATGTGAACAGCTGCTGCTGCAGCCTCCGTCCACGTCGCGGTGTTATCGACCGGCGGGTCATTAATTAATGTAAAAGTGAATTTCAACACGGCCGTTTTGGCAGCGATTACATGCTGTATATTCATACACTTCACCATAAACACGCACCTACCTCCATCCGATGATTAGTTCTCCCTGCAGTCAGCATATTGATCGTTTGATGTGTGGTGGAGCTGCCAAATATTGAAGAAAGGCTTTAACAGCCTTGGACGTTTTAGTGGGTTTTCTGTTGGTGGCGAGCAGCCTTGAAATGCAGAACAGCAGGTGCTTGGTGAACACACCCCCTACGGTGAGTGGGCCGCATTGACCGCTGATAATGGTTTCACCAACATCTGATAGCTCTCTATTCACTGGTTTTGTCCTTTGCTTTTGCTTTTGTGGCTGAACTAAAATAACTGTATTATGTAGAGTTTTTAGATTTTGGCTCCTACGAAGGTGAGAAATGAGAGAAGTGGTGAGTTTTTGTGACACATATGCGACTATACTTCAAAATGTTTATGTCTCTGCCCATTTCACAGTCATTTGCAGCTCAGTGTGTGCACAAACACACCAAGTCCCGTCTGGCTAATGCCTGCATGGTGCCTTTCGTGACTGTTATTCCCATCGGATGTCGGGGTTATGGGACGCCCCTGGAGTCTCTCTCCATATGCCCCAGTGAGAGACAAACACACACCAGCACATTGTCACTACAGCACACTGCAGCAGGGGATGAAGTGTGACAGCGCAGCCTCAGCTTTCCTCTCTGTGGTTACGCAATATTTATGCATGATGTTTTTGATGCATTGCGCGTTCAAATTGTTCATCCTTGTGACACATGTTCCTCCGACGAAGCACAAGATCTGATTAGACTTTGAGCATCCTGCTGTGTAAATACATGTGCATATTAATGAGAGTAATTTGATTTTATTGAGATGCGGGGCTTCATTAAAAATGGCCCCGTTTTTGTTCATGTGAAGTGCCGTACCGTGAGACAGAAATGTCTGCCGGTCCGCTCGGTTTCATAGTTCCCGATCGGTGAGAGACTCGTGTTGATTGATGTGTATCGTCTTCTACATTGTGATTCATGTTGAGTAAGCCTGTCGCTCACAGTGAATAACACTCGCATCTTTGAAGTACACAAAGACAGGTGGTGCTGCGTGGGCAAACGTATCAGTGTCATCACAATAAGTCGTCCAAACTGAACAAGAAAATAGTGTTTCTCAAACACCTCGATGCTTTAGATATCTTCACAAAAGGCTGCACTGACTACGATATTAGAGGCAGGGTTAGTTTGATTGACAGGTCCGATCTCCAATGTACCTAGACCTGAACTCCAGTCTTAAACTCATTGGACAGTGTTTTCGGATTCAAGGGTCAGATCCGCCTCCTAACTCCTCCCTTCATATCCAAATATGGTCACTTCTAATTGACCATATTTGGTGCTTTTCTCTGGAAGTCCAAACTCAAAGCGCTCGCACAGAGACCATTATTCATTCACACCCATTCATACCGGTGGTGGTAAGCTAAGCTAGCCACCGGTGGCGTGGCTGCTAATTTGCTCCTCCGCCCCCTTTGACTGCCACCAACCCATTCATCCAACATTAAGTGTCTTGCCCAAGGACACACCGACAATGACTGGGAGGAGCAGGAATCGAATCACCGATCCTTTGGTTGGTAGACGGCCGCTCTACCACTGAGCCACAGCCTGGTTACAAAGCCACTTCTGGCTCCAAAAATCCAACATGGCGACGTTCAAATCCCAAACTCTGAAGTTTATCATCATGGTTACAAAAAAATGTGTTTTGTTAACCCATCCCTCCACCCCAACCTCTTTCTTTCTTGCATCCTGTCAGCTGCTAGAGGACACTTAGATGTAAATGCATTAGCTCCAACGATGTTTTAATATCCTTATGAGGACAGTATAAAAATTTTAAACTATAGTGTAGCATTTACACATTGTAGTATTTTGTGCACTGGTAAAAAATATTCAACTGATGCTCCCACAAACATGTCTTGTATTTGGTATAATTCATCTTAAATATCTATAGTACTAGTATGTTTCCCTGTAGAGTCAGGGCCAGTCTGAAGGATGAAAAGTTAACACACAAGCTCTTTGTGATTTGTCACATTTAGGGTGTTTCCAGGTTAAAAGTCGTGTGCGAGCTCCAGACTGTACTGGATTACTTCTGTGTGGACTCCTGTATCCGATCCAGGTCATCGGCTGACGCGGCAGCTGTCACTTTATTTTGACTGAAGAGACGAAACAACAGAGAATTAGGGATTAATCAAGTGTTGAAGCGTGGCCAGGACGATGACACGGCAGCAGCACCTGCCTGCACTTTGCTCTGTGTGGAAAAGCACCGCGCAACTTAGTGCAAAGACAGCCGCTTCCCGGTTTCCATGCCAACTGCAAGGGCTGTTCACATTGGAGCATGCTCAGTTTGGCTCCCATCCGTGTAACAATAGCCAGTGAGAGGACTCACACTCTCGCACACACGCTCTCGCACACACTCTACTCCAGCTCGCAGTGGGAGCGAGACGGAGAGGAGAGGCTGCCTGCTGCGCCGCCGAGCCCACAACACACACCGACCGACAAACGCACACTCGCTCACAACAAAGGTGAGAACGCAAACCTGCACATATTTCCTCTGTATTTCTGGGCTTTCATTTGCTTCTGCTGAAGAGTTTGTTGCATCTGTGGCTTTGCATCTGTGAAGGGGAAGAGGTGAGAGAGTGGAGAGAGTGCCGGTGGAAAAAACTAGAGATAAAGAGGAAGCATGTGCTCTGCTTTGTGAGTGACAAGACTGCAGGTTGTCTCTTTTTCTTAATCTTTTATTTTTTAAGTGTATTACAGCATCTTCATACTCAAATTTCCTCCTGTTTGAGCTTGTAAAAGAGTCTTTTACACAGAGAGATCTTGTCATTTTATGAATGGTGAAAGCTGCATTTATTCTGCTCAATCGTAGGTGTAGTAGTTGACAAAGCAGGGATCGCTCAATAATTCATGTAGCCTTGTATGGAGGGAAGTCAGGGGATGACAGCAGGTGTAATGTGATGCTTTGCATGGACACAGATAGCTCTTTTAGGCTCTTTTGATAGTACACCCCAGTTTATACGACCTCCTGTTTGCTTATTGTGATGTTTTTTTTTAATCTTGTCACATCAAAAAGGTGAAAGTCTTTCCAGGAGATGAAGCAGGATAAACAGATGGAGTTTAATAGAGATGCTCGGCTATCTCTGTAAATGATCTGCAAGCAGGAGGGAATGTGAGGAGCTTCTCCTCAGGCCTGACTGACCCTCTAAAATCTTGTGTGTCTGTCTGTGTGCAAGTGTGTACCAGGGGCGGTCAACCCAAAAGATGTCTTTAATATTATCCCTGTAGTCTCGCCTCATTTCTCTGTCTGAGATTCACTCACACACACAGATCCACTGCCCGCCTCCCTCAAGATTAATTATAGTGGCTGATGAATTCCTGGTTGGTCGATAGTGTATTCCTCTGCAGCCGGCCGGCCGGCCCCTTGTGTTTGTGCTGGCCGGTCGCAGAGCTGCATGAATATCAACCGGCCTCGTCTGTGGCCTCGTATGTAAACTAGAAGTGCAGGGCTGACTGGGTGATGCAATTAAAATTCATGGGATGATCTCAGGGATCTCTATATGTTTTTTGCCATTTGACATGTGGGGAAATGTATGAAAACACAGTGGAGGATGTTTTACAGTTATTCAAGAAAACTCGTAGCATTAAAAATAACCTGTTTTAATGAGATGTTGTTGTCTGAACAACAGGTAACAGCTGAGCAGGTAACAGGTGTTTACATTCAACAGTAAAGTCCTGAGGTTGTTGTTTCATCTGACCAGTAATCACAGAGTGGACGTCACCCTGTGGTTTGTGACTAGCCAGGAGTTTGGCATTTGAATGTTACTATGTTGGTTGTTTGGAGCCAGAAATGACCATATTTGGATATGAAGGGAGGAGCGAGGAGGCGGGTCTGGACCTTGAACCTGAGGACACTGTGTATGAGGCACAAGGTCTATCTCATTGGAGAGCAGACTAACCACACCCCTAAATCTTCCTCTTTTGAAGCCTCATATCTACTTAATGATGAAATGATTTTCAGATGGACCAGCAGAAGAAGAGTTAATGACATCAGCATAACTTGTGGAAAAATGTATTGAATGAAAATTATTGACTATTTTTGAATTAACCCCTTAAGCCCAAGCTCTTATTTTGAAATTTCAGCTATAGAAAAATACCACAGACAAGTCTCAGGGTCCCTCAATTGTGGGAGCTTAGGGTTTAAAAGGTTAAAGTCAATTGGAGCCAGCATCTAGTGGCTGTCGGGAGTATTGCACATTTTTGCACTTCTGCATTAGCCTCATTTTTGAGACCCAGTTGCGTCGTCCACTTCTCTACCAACAGAGAAAGCACATATTTAATATTTTAGCTCATTTTTTCATAAGCTCCTGATAAATTTAGAGATTCGGGGGATATGTTTGTGAGCTTGTGATTTATTTAAGTCCAGTATTACTCTCTAGCAGGAGGTGAAATCTGTCTCTTTAGCTTTGGTAGGGTCACCAGGTAGTTTTGACTTTTAACACAGGTAGTTTATCATGTCGTAAATGTTAAATATGAGGTAAATACTGAAAAAAAACTTTGTGAGAGTGTGAATACCCTTCCTCTATTGAGTTAATTGTCTCAGCCCCTTTGTAAACCACCATCATCGGCTTCTTCTCAGTCACCGTCCAGCACAACGAGGAGGGAGACAACACACTACAGCGGCTGAAATATCAACTGGGGTGAACTCAGTACAAATAAAGGGCAGGAGGATGGGACACATGGAGGGAAGAGAGAAAGATGCAGAGTGATGGATGGCGGACATGGAGAGAGAGTGAGGGGCACTCTTTCACCCTGCGGGAAATTGAAAAATAAATTGAGTTGACATAGGCAGGTTTGCATAGAGATATTGATGCTGGGGAGTGGGAGGAGAGAGGTTTGGACTCGGGGCTTAGGGGGTTCACGCGAGGCTAATCATGTCTGTACCCACCGGTTAGGATGACCAAAAGGCTTCCCGGGGTTAGTAATTAGCAATTTCCATCTGCCATTGATAAAAAGATACAGTCCAGTGTGGCTGGCTCCTCAGCCGCCGCCGTTAGCAGCCTTTGTGCTGATTAAATGGCTCTTCAGTTTGTCCTGTGGAATATTTTAATGTCAATGAGGAGCGGGGAAACCTTTTTCTTCCAGCAACAGTTGCTTTGAGCCCACTGGAGGAAGAGCCGTCGCTGTAACTGGAGCGTTTTGTCGAGGTACCGTCTGTTTGGTGCTGGTAAAGTGGCGCTCGGAGTGGGCTGTCAAGTGTGATTTCAGAGCTGTGAGTGTTTTGATGGCTCGGAGCAGACAGACAGTATGTGAGTAATGTGACACTCCTCTGATATGAGGGAAAAACATTTTTCTTAATCTCTTTCTTCGGCTCCTCTCTCCCCTGTGGTAGCTCAGATTGTGGAGAGTTTGGAGGACGACTGGTTTCTACTTGTGGCTTTAAACTTGTCACATCTGGAGATGATGTTTTGATGGTTTCAACCGAGCATCAAAAACTCTAAATTGGGTCATGTTATGTTTTGTTTTTACCTCCGACGAAGAAGTTATGTTGTCGATTTGTTTGTTTGTCCGTCGTTGTGTTAGCAACTGTAGAGATAAGCTACTGAGCAGATCCTGATGTTGTGTTGTCAAAGTGGTGAGATCAGAGGATGGAGTGTTAGTGTTGCTATTTCACCACAAGGGGGCAGCAGTGTTCAGTCTATAGCATCACTACAGCTGGATTATACCTGGGTGGAAGTTTTGTGTTTTCTGAGTCCTTCAAGTTTTTAATGTATAGCTTGATTTTTAACAGCCTGGATTATTTATTTATTTATTATTTATTATTTATTATTTATTATTTATTATTTATCAATGCATGGTGGCGTTTTTGGTAATACACATTATAGTTAAGTCCAGGCAGCTAAAAAAGGAAGCTAACGTGACGTTGGTTTGTGGAGTCATGTTGGTTGCCTGGAGCCAGAAGTGACCATATTTGGACATGAAGTGAGGAGGCGGGGCTAACCTTTGAACCCTAACACACTGCTCAAATTGTATGGGATTGAATTAGCCAATGCCAACGTCCAACCACGCCCCTAAATTTGCGTTTTTCTTTCAAAGCCTAATATCTACTTGGTGCCGGACGCTGCCATTGGCTAATTTCTAAGTTGCAAGTACAGTGTTAATATTTGTACCACAGTTTGTTCATGCATCAGCAACCACATAAAAAAACCTCAGGCCTGAGAAACACTTGCAGGCAACAGATCATTGCTTGCATGTTAATCCACACACATACATTACAGGGTTCATAGAGCTCTTGAGTGTTGGTGCTTGTTAGTCAGGTCCCTGTAAACTGCAGTGACAGCTGATCAATGGCTCTCCATCCCCTTTCATTTCCAGTC
>OOFC01043550.1:0-13877 GCA_900323345.1 Pseudochromis fuscus | reverse complement strand
CTGCAGCGGCGTTGGCCATGGTGAGCGTCTGGAGCCCCTGCACGCCGTCTGTGCCATTGTTGGCCAGCTGAATGGCTCCACCCTGGGTTATAGCAACTGCAGAGGGATATCGTGTTGGCTTGAGATTGAATGCTGCAGTCCACATCCGAAGATTTTGTTTTCAATTACCTCTAAATTCCTGCTTATTTAAATAAAAAAAACACCGACTTCCTGAACCAGAAGCACTTACTGTACTGGCCGCTGCTGGTCTGATAGATGGGAGTGGGCATGGTGACTGTGGTGATGGCGGGGACTGAGTCATCTTCCGACTTCTCTTCCTCAATTCGAGGCACTGCTGGAGCATCTGATGATAAGTCATTCAGGATCTTCCTGTGGGGGAAAAACAATAACAGACACCTTCATATAAATATCTGCTCATATTAAAACCACAGCCTTCCTTTGGAGGCAGTGGGAAAATGATGCTTTTTGTTCCAAAGTAATCATCGTAGATAAAGTGGAAGAGAGTGTGTTTGCAATAAGATGTCACACGGACCTGTAAGAAGGCCGTCTGGACAGAATCTCTCTCCTCTTCTGAGAATCTGTCACACTGTCTACAGATTCCTGAGAGTCCTCGCTCTCAGCAACAGTCGATATCTGCACAGGAAAAAGAGAAATCACAACTTCAACGCTTAACTCCAAAACATCATGCACAACAATTCATTTCTTTGTAATATTTTTGTCAACTATTTTGAAAACAGTCCTCTCACCTGTACTGTCTGGACTTGTGGAGACTGGATGACAGAGGGCTGAGCCGCCTGGATCACCCCGTGCACTTGGACTGTTTGACCGTTGGGTAACTGCACGAGGGTGACTGTGGGACTACTGGACGTCACTTGGCCTGCTGCTATGGACGCCTGCAATCACACCAATGCACAATCAAATGAGTGCAAAACCCTCGGCAATAGTCAATAGTCATACTTGGTGTAAACATGCTTCTAACAACGCAAACTGTACATTTACCAGAATGATAAGACTTACCTGTGCCAGGGTGATGGCCTGGGCCTCAGCTTCAGAGACAGCTGTATCACCACTTTGCTGCGTGTCTGCACCAGCCTCCATGGTCATTTAAAATCTGCAAAGTATTACCAGATTAGAAAGACGGTCCCAAATGTGTTTTTTTAACCTGAAATTTGATGCCTGTTCCTAAAATGACCCAAAATACATGAAAAAACAATGTTATACACTCCTATTTGGGGTCAAATCTGACCATTATCTATTAAAATTTATTTTAGATCCAACCAGTGTGGGTCAAATTGAGATCAAAACAGTGGTTTTGGGGATTCCTGAAACTATACATGACTGAGTAGAGACTGTATAGGCAATCTCACTCAGGACTAATCATGCATTTATTAATGTCAGAGAGGCTATTGATACTTTCTAAATAGATCTGGAGTCCAAACTTTGATCTAAACACTTCTTATGGCCCAAGGCATCAGATATGAACAGTCTGTAGTGTGCATGTGGTGTATGGTGCACAGCACTCTGGCGGTTACTCAAAAGTTGCATGTTGATGTCTTGCAGGAGGGTGTGGCTTAGCTTAACATGCTAGTATTTAATTCATTTCAAAAGACAGGAACCGTACGGATCTAATGCTGACTAAATGCACGTGCAATCAGAAGTGATAATCAAGACTTTAAAAGTAAAGGCTAAAATCTCAGGGTTTCTGAGGAGTCCCACCAGGTGACAGTTAGCATGAGAAGCACTGCTGCTGTTAGCATGCTACCAAGCTAACAGGAATGCACAGAACGCTAGAGGCAATTCATTAAATATTTATCAAGTCTCTATTTCAACACGACTTCTAATAATTTTTAACAACCATTTCGCGGGTTTTGCTGTAACACTAGAGTCTAAGCTAACGTTGCGCTGACTGAAACCGTTATGTTGCTAACTGGGAGCTTGAATGGAGGGAAATGTCTTTTTTCTTTTTTCTTACTTTCACTCATTTGTTTAGCTTATAGTTTATTTTAAAATGAATTAATGGCTCACTGCTTCTGCAACTTATTCCTGCAGAGTTTATTAAAAAATTAAAGACTCAAGCCCACTCCCACATTAATACCTAGTTGTGTTGCGAACCAGCGAGCCTTGCAGAGACTGACTCATTTTGTGAGCCTCTGCAACACCGCCGCCATGATCTCTTTGTTGGCTCTGTACGGATATCGGGCACAAATAACATCTCCGGGCAGCCATCTATCTGTTTAGCAAACATCGGATGCGTATCCTCTTACCGACACAGACTCGCTTCGTCACTCCCGGGTCTACGGAGCTCCACTTTTATTCAGGCCGACACGTAAGAGACCGCGTCAGGCTACACCTCCGCCGCGTCACCGAGAACAACAACACGGAGAGGAGGACGAGGGAGACGACGACAGCGAAAATCAGCTCTGCCGACAGGACCCGAGTGAGCGCGGCGAGGGCCGGACGTTCACGGAAATTCCCGAGGAAACAGCGGGGAAACTACGGAGATTGCCGAGGAAAACGCGACTCATTGTGGAACATCTGAGCATGCGCAGGGTTGTGTAATCATAAATCTACAATTTAATGTGAAATAATGGGTTTCTATTTAGTCACATAAAGTTAGAGATTGGGTTACATTAACAATAAAGGTTATTTTTAAACTATTCACTTAATTTACAAAACAAAGTAATCAGTAATCACACTTTGAAGGTCCAGTCCGAAATTTCTATGTTGCAGATGTCACTCTTCAGTAATATTTATGGAAATAAGTGGCAATAAAACTGCTTTAAAGATCTTATAAGCCCTTTCCACCATGTATAGAAAAGTCTCCCGCACAGCTTTGTTATTTGTATTATTGTATCTTGTTATAAAATCATGTGGAAAAACCTCAAAATAAACACAAATACGGCTGACTTTATTTTCTAATTCATAATTAAATAGATTTTTTATATATATATGTATTCAAGGTATTGTGATTTCACTGAACATACTGTCTGAAATGCATAATAAATTATATATTTTTTTGCTCAGGTAATGTCTTTAAATGTATAAGTTTACACTTATTTTCAATATTTAGCTCGAAGACCGCTTCTTTTTTTCTATTAGATTTTGGATTTATAATAAATAAGACGTTACATTTAATTCATAAAACATTTAAAACTTGTATAAATGTCATAAACACTGCTGTAGTGGTTGTGTAATTCACAGACTGCATTGTCCTTGTCGTCCACGTGGTGGCAGCAAATTCCTTCCCTATTTCTTTCCACCATGACAGTCCCACTGTCCTATTATGCCATGTTTCAGCACGTTTCTTTAATCTCAGCCTGATATGATCAATTATCTGTAAATTAGATCGGTCCTAACTGTGGTACTCGCTTCATACCACCAAACCACATTGTGATTTTAATGAGAAAACAGTAGGTTGCTGCCCTGTATTACTTATAATACTATTTACAGCCCTCGTGATTCGCATTACATTTGCTTCTCCTTGGTCGTTGACTCGAGCCATAAAATGTTCTCATTAACTCTGTCACTCGGTGTGTGAGGACGGCTGCGGGAGGAGCGAAATGGTTCAAAGCTGCGGCAGCTGGTCAAAATCCTGCGGGGAAAATGAGACTTCAGACCAATTTATGGCTATCATCTCTATGTGCGAGGTCATTTCGGAGGCCTCTTAATACACACAGGCGTGCACACAGATGTCAAACATTCCCATCTTCACCTATCGGGTGATTGACTGCACCAGCGGTGCAAACATATGCACCGCTGACCCAACCAATCTCCTGCCCTTTTCCCATAAAAACCAGCTGCATCGAGCAAAAGTCTTAAATTCTGCACATTTCTATTTAAAGCAAAGCACTGATAATAAACTCTGCAGCCTTACATTCATCATTAAAATATTTGTCACAAAGCAGCACACATATCTGCTCCTGAGTCCGTGTCCAGAACTTGATTGAACATTGATTTCCCTTAATAGTGACCACCAGCAAGGATAGCCTCAGCAAACATTAATTAGCCACCATAAGAGCTGAGGTTTCATTAGTTAACACTGAATGTGTGCTTGGCTGTTCCAACTGTGCACATATTAATGTTTTCTGTAAAAATGAGTCTAGGATTTGTCTTCCTGTTGAGTGTATTTTGCCAATTCCTCACATGTAGAAACAACGAGAACATTTCTTGTGCAGTAATATAAGTGTTACTGAGGTTTTGATTACAGTAGTGTGACAGGCTTTTTACATCATTCACAATGACACCTGCTGTGTTTGAATTATAGTTAGTGAGTATTCCATGGAGACTAACAGGATAATCAATGTAAAGCTGATTAGTTTCTCAATTCATTGTTGAAGCTATGTCAAAAAAAAAGAAAAATATAAAAACATTGACTATTATTGTTCTAAAAGACTCAGAAAATGAGTCATTTTTGTGGTATTTTTACTTTGAAACAATGAATAAATGATTGTTCTGAGGTTGGATTAATGTTCTCTGATCTAAATTTAACCCAAAATCCAAAAGGAAAAGTCGCATCAGGTATAATCCCACTAGTCCTCTCTTTTTCTTGGCTCCATCACAATTTCTGAGAATCTGCTGCAGAATATTCAGTAGCAGAAATTTACCTCTGCAATGACCCTGGCTGCAAATCACTGCTGCAACACCCACAAAACAGCCGAGTAAAAATGATGCCACAGACGTCCAAAACGGTGTAGGAGGAGGAGGAGGAGGATGGGAGATTAATCTTCAGAATATGAAGCAGAGACCTGACTTCAATCCATAGCCCTCTCCTCTCTCCTTAAACCCAGATGTCAAAGCCCCTGGCTTAACACAAGTCTCCAAAACCCCATCGACAGCAAGCCCTGTGTCACTTTCTATTTCCCCAATTTTCATCTTCTTCTTTTCCTGCATTTCCACCTCTTTCTGTGTGTGTTTTAACTCATACAGTGACCCCATCCAAATCACTGCCTGAGGTGGTGTATGTAACAAGCGCACCACGGCGTCAGGCATGTCTTCTCTGCGTGGCGCTGCAGTATTGAGTGAATTAATAATGCGCCTGATCTATTCTGTCAACATTGTTGTCTGATTTTGAATGCAGCACTCAATCAAACCGTGTGGAAATATCATACCTGCCACTCAAGCGGTGCATTGTGGGAGATACTGGGTCATATGCAGCAGGCCATGTGGCGGCGTCCGGAGAGAGAGCGGCTGAATGTGAAAAGGGAGGAAAAACATGCGGTGCATTTGAATACCGGTGACCTTATATGCATACTTCTCATTGTAGGTTGAATTACCTGAATTGCATATGAACCAGTGCACCTGTCTGGGGTTGCCATGGATACCGGGCCCCACAGTCTGTCTCCCTCTATTGCATGCACACACACGCACAAAGCCAGGTTCTCGAATCTGAAGTTGTGAGTTTCAGAGATATCCAGTAAAATATTGTGCCGCCGAGGCGCAGTATCAAGCGTGCAGCTGCGAGGCAAAGAAAGTTATCTAACACGCCGAGATTGTGCTGACCCAGACCTCTCGCTAATCTCAGCTGTAGGCAACACCGTGTATTGGGCGATCTCAATCAATCCGTCAAGGTGTCAGCTCCTCCCTTCCTCTATCTTTCCCTCCTGCAAGGATTTTTTTCTCCCCTCCCCCGATCTGACCACCCATCCTTTCTTTTTCTTAAAGGTCAGATATTTTCAAGTCTAATTGCACATACATTGTATTTTATTCGGTCAAAGCTCATATAAACCTTCGGTCGTTGCCTTTGTAGTCAAAGTCCAGACAGTGTTTCCTTGCTAATCTGCAGCAGAGGGATATTTCCAGACAGTCCCTGCAATGTGGCTGAGGACACAACAGCACCAATTAAAGCCTGGATGCAACACACAGGAGAAGGATGCTCACTTTATTTTAATGGGGATGCACAGATCCAATACTCTGCACTGGTATTAGTGCTGACCTTATTAAGCAGACTGAACATTAGCTGTGATGATGCAACCAATCCACAATAAATACAGTTGCTTTGTCAGCTTCATTATAAAACAATCATTGCTTTTTTTTATCAGTTGCATTTATTCAGTTCTATGTAATAAGGCTGGATTCCTAACTTTATTTAATAATAATAACACTCAATACTGTCAGCAGCAGCAATGTTAATTCCTATTGAACGTTATAGCTGCAGATTTACAGGTGTGCATACTCTCCTGAAACACCTGAAACAAGCTGCACTAAACACAATGCATGCACTTTTCAATTTCCATTTATTTTAAGATCTGTCTTGTTACTCTCAGTTAAATTTCTTGTGCTGCTGCAGCATCTGTAATTTTCTTCTTTGATTGCCAGGAGATTACACGCTGGTCTCTGGTGTTTCCTTTCTCTTTTTTTGGGCTTTACACAGGTGAACAAGCGCTTCCCACACTCCGCCGTGTTTGTCAAAGCAATTTGAGTTTCAACTGAAGCCAACTCCTCCTGCGAAGGAAAACCAGAGGTGCAGAACGAGACTGGAATCTTTTCTCTAATTAGGCTGCTGTGGAAGGAGATAACTGCTCGTTCAGGTATTCATGCTGCAGGTAAAACATGTAATCCAAGCCCTGCAAGGGATTTGATGGACATGGAAGAAGTTCTCCTCCGATGAACAGAACACTTCTCAAAACACTGTATGATCTTACAAAAAATACTTGGAGAAATTGTTCTGAAGTGATATCAGAGCGGGATCTTTCATGTCTTGTTCAACACCAGTTATACGTCAAAAACATTTGATGCGGGAATAAAAAAACATCTTCACACTCCAAGAACAGAAATGCTTTTTCATATTCCGCCTTTTGATCTATGACTTTTCTGCTTGTTTTCTTTCCTAAGTGAAAATCGACATTCAATCGCCCCCTGTTGCCTTTTTTCTTTTAGCGAGACGGTAGGAGGGCAAGACAGTGGTGAGGACAAAACACACACACACACCCGAGTCTTTGGGTGTGTTGTGTGGACTTGCTGCAGTCCTGACATAACATGTCATTCTGGACACTATTACTCCCAGCAGAGGCAGACGCTGCAGCTCGGCGGCACAGAGCGTGAGGTCATCTGTCAAACAGAGAAGTAAGTGTGTGTCCATGTGGTGTCAGAGTGTGTGTATCTTCACAATTTTGGGTTTTGAATATCCCGAAAATCCTTAAATAGTGACTTGCAGAAGGTATTATGTCTAATTTAATCTGTTTGATAATGAATGTTTCCTGTAACCATTTCAAAATAAAAGCAGATACTGGTATTTCAGTGGACAGAAACTACTCACTTCTTAACCAGGCTTTTATTGTGAAATATTTGCAAGTAATACAGTATGCATCTTATTCTAACCTTCTTCCTTCTTTACACACTGTTTATTAACTGGACTTTTATTGTGAAATATTTGCAAGTAATACAGTATGCATCTTATTCTAACCTTCTTCCTTCTTGACACACTGTTTATTAACTGGACTTTTATTGTGAAATATTTGCAAGTAATACAGTATGCATCTTATTCTAACCTTCTTCCTTCTTTACACACTGTTTATTAACTGGACTTTTATTGTGAAATATTTGCAGCAACAAAAAAATTGAACGTTGCTTTTTATTTGAGGAAATATAATATGTTATGTGAGATATAAATCTAAAAATATCCAGACCCTGGGAAGCTGTCATGCACACAGACTGAACACTGTTACCTTACAAACCCTGCTCTCATCCCTCACCTCCTCTTGCTGCCGAGTTCAAAGGTTGCCATGGCTACTGGCGTCCCAGTGGGAACACGATGTGCTCTGCCCCGGAGCCACTGGTGCAAGCTTGATCGGCGTGTGGGGAGGATACGGTGACCTTTGACCCCGCCAAGGTCTTACCAATGGGGAGGAAGAGGTGCGGGGAGTTGGCGGGTGTGGGGGGTGGGCAGAGCAGGGTCGTGCAGGGTTGTAGATTCAACTGATCCACACTGAGGTCTGGGTTGTGGGCGGAGTGGCCTTACAGCTTTTGAGCTCAGCGACTCGTGCCGGCTGCCTCCTGGATTTCAGAGGGGCCCTGGGCGAGGGAGATAGCCGCCCTCTAATCCGCCGAGTCTCTCTCACCTTGCCTCCTCCGTGTTTCTCAGATAGTGGATCTTTTGTGTCAGATCTCTGCAGCTGTCACCGCTGCTGCTTGTAAGGATGATGCCGGCTTTGTGAGGGTTTGTTTGTGTGTTTATGTGTGTGTGTGTGTGTGAGACAGAGGCGCACACAAATGCACATAAAGAGTGATAGATGTGAGAGGTGCTTTTTCAAAACGCCCCCGACAAAAAGAGGAAGGCACCCATGGGGCAGGAAATGTCACAAATACATGTAAATGTGAAATATTTATTCTAGACGAGGGGCTGTTGCAGTTTGACAAACTCTCTGGTGAATGATTTATTCTACTGATTCTCATGTTACAGAAAAAGACTTTTAATTACATATAGAGATTGTTGTTAGGACGAAAGTTAAAGAAAAGATCTCATCGAAGGACTTTCCCAGACACAGGGAAAACTATATTTCTGTCTTCAGGACACTGGAAAAGGCGACTAACTTTCACTCTAAGGTTGAAGTTAGCTCGACAGAAATACAATAAGCAGATAAAGTTATTGTGTTTAGCTTTGGGGAGTGTTGTAGTACTTGGTCTTGAGACCACTTTTTAAGGGTCTCGGTCTTCTGTCGGTCTCAGACAGGGTGGACAAGACCAGGCCAGCACGACTGTGATAAGTGAGAAAAGTAGCTGCTGCCTTCCTGGTGTCAGGCGGTCTTTGTGACATGCCCTCTGTACACAGATGGCGCATTTACACTGGTACCTACTCACTTCGCTTCACCTCGGATCGCTCAGGATCGGCCCCCCTCAGTTGCATTTACATTACTGAGGATAGTCCCTCCTCCGTGTAGCTGGCCGTCATTCATGACGTCATCTTTTATGCGATTCTTTCGTTTCTGACCGCGCCGTTCAGCTCCCATTGAATTTTCTCATCAGCAACTAATGACAGAAAGGTTTGCACCTCGTCCTGAGTCCATGGGGCAGGATTTCTAACAGCTGCCATTTCTCTTCTTGTTGTTATTTCAAACACGTCTGCACGGTTTGCCGTGGACAGATTACGTGCCGCGCAGTGATGATGCAACGACGCAGTGACGATGCAACGACGCAGTGACGATTCCGACCAATAAGATTTTAGTACCTGCTCCGACCTGACCGGGTACTTTATTTGGAACCGCAGGAGAGGAGGTACGAAAAGTTGTACCGGGTACCAAGTTCCAGGTACTTTTTTGCCAGTGTAAATGCGCCAAAACCGAAACGAAGCGAAGCGAGTAGGCACCAGTGTAAATGCACCAAGAGAGTGATGAGGGCGACTGGAGACGCTGGGAAAATTAGTTTTTGTTGTTGTTGCATTTATGTAAAAGCAAACTTAATTAAAAAAAAAAACAGATACTGGTCATTTGGTTCTGCTTTGTTGTGATTTTTCTTTGATACATACAACCTGCAAATGTCTTGGTGTCGATACTTTCTAATCTCAATGATGTCTTGGTCTCTGTTGGTACAGCCTTGACTACAACACCACCTTTGTGTGTTCAAAAAATGTATCGACACAGTACAGTTTTACCACTTTTTTGACAGAATCCTGAAAAACATTTGTTTCTTACTTTCCCTCGATCCTAAACTTTAAAACTTTTTTTCTGACACTCTAGTAAATGTTTCCGGAGTTAAAACCTGACACAGAAAACACTCAGCTGTCTGTATGAAGTCAGGAAGTGCAGAGTATCTGTGCAGGAAAGAGCAGTCGGAGTATGTGTGTGTGTGTGTGTGTGTGTGTGTTTCCATGTATGCATAGGGGAATAGGAGGGGACAGTCAGGAGAAGGGTTATTTACTGCGCGGCCCAGGCGACCTGTCCGTCCTCACGTCCAGCCCCAGCAGATTAAGATGCAGCCGCTGGCGGCTGCCAGAGCGGCTGAGATTGATGGGGAACACGAGGGCCACAGAGGCCCTGCAGAATCCTGAACAGAGCCTGTGGGTACCAGCCAGCCATGCTGCTGGCAGACGGCAGCTCCTCTCTCCTTCTCTGCCTTGTCACCCCCTTTTTCTATCTTTTTTTCTGACTTTTCTTTATCGCTCTGTTGCTCTTTCTGGCATTTTTTTCCCGTTTCTGTCACTCTGCCACTTTCTGCATCCCTGTTTTTCTGTTTCTCTGTCACTCTATCGCCCCACTGTGCCCCCCAACCAGTCTCGCAGCCCCCCCCGAAGACGCTGTCTCAGCAGCTTTAGCAGATTTGGATGTCATGAAACTGCAGGTGTGTCAGCATTGTGTGTGTGTGTGAGTGTGTGTGCAGCAGAGAGGGCAAAAGTGAGGAGGAATATGCTCCCAGTAAATAACTCTCTGTTTAAGATGGGTAGCAGGAAAATTAACTGTGAGATGGATCCCCTGTGTGTGTGTGTGTGTGTGTGTGTGTGTTTATGAATGCCAACATGGATCAATTGCAGCTTCCAAGCTGCCGGCACAGCTGAAGAAGTTCAGCTGACAGGAAAAAAAAAATAGCAATTATCTCCGTATGTCAACATCTGCATATGTGTTTGTACTCGCTGGTTGCTCTCAAATATTTCTGAAGTTGCAATGATGCAAGGGGAGGAAGATGAGGATGGAAGATGGATGCTTGTGTGTGTGTGTGTGTGCGGGTGTGTGTGTGTGCTGAACAAACTGCACTGGCAGGGTTTTTGTTGGAGTCCCCAGGGCAGAAGACGCATGAGTCAGCGGCCAGTAGGATTTATAGCCAATTGATTAAATTAGCATTTGTTCTGCTACTGGGGCAGCAGCCTGTCAGTATAAACATACACTGAAACACACACACACTCCCACACGGGGGGAAACAAACATGCACCTGGACACCGACTGCAGTTAAGGAAGACGGGAGGAGAAACCAGACAATGAGGGAAGAGGAAGAAAAAAAAGAAAATTCCTCCAGGAAGCAGCAGACAATTAGCAATGATGTCAATAAGTCAACATGATTAACATCCGGATGGCTGGGATGTAAATACTGAAAGAAACACACACTGCACTCCTGCGAGCCTCCTCTCCGAGCGGCTCCTTCATGCGATACAGCGAGTGAGCAAAGGGGTCGCACACACCGGGCTTGCTGACAAGCCTTTTTTATGACATTCATCAAAGCCATCTGCCATTTTCCGCTCAATTAATTTGTTATGGGAAGTGGGATCAATTAAGTGCGCACCGTAATGGCTTTATATCCTTGTTTCCCTTTTATAGCCCAATATTTTCTGTGCTCCACTCTGGCATGAAAAGGCGAAATCGATATCCCCAGCTATTTTCCCCTCCCGTGGACTAATTTGTTTTTGCCACTCTTTTCCTGGCATGATAAACTGGCCGTAATGAGGGGTTAGGGCGAGGGGACAGACTAAACATAAACCTGCACTCAAGCCAACAAGCCGAGTGGGCACGGCTCTTTGCGAAGCCAGCTCCCAAAGATCTCATCTGAGGAGCGACGCCGTTTCCACACACTTAACTAAACACATAGTGGTATCAAGAGGGATTGACCTTCGCCCTGTTATCATCTGACACGCTGGTCACCTGGAGAGACAGTGAGTGGCTTAGGCAAGGGTGGAGATGATAAGGACGATGTCGGAACAGTTAGTTTGACAGTGATGAGTGAAGCCGTGTTGACCATTAGCACGAGCGTCACGAGCCTCGCCTCGCTCCCCCTGACCCCTGCGATGTATTGATCCCTTCCTAGTTAAGCCTTGATGATATGATGAAGAAGTGGAGGAGGTGGTGGTGGAGGGGGCTGTATTTAAGTGTGTGCATGACTTTTCGAAGCAGGTTGAGGGACCGTCATTACTCTCCAAGCGAGCCTGATGACATTGCCATATTGATTTTGACATCATCTGGGTGGGATGTGCATTAGAAGCCACGTCTTAAACCGAGGCGACCGGAGTGTCACCTTGTTTGTGTCAGCAGGCTCACGGGGGCCACCAAAGGTCCCGGTGGTGCTGCAGCGCTGAGGGTGCGTCACAGCTGATGTTAAGGTAGGTGGTACATGGTCTTGGTGTGGCTGGAGACAAATGTATTTAAATGTTACAGGATACAATGTGTTGATTTGTTCATTCTTTAAGTTATGTGTTTGTTATTTGCTAACGTGGCGCCCCCTGTTGGTTTCTGGACTCCAGGAGTTTGGTATGTGAATGTGGTTGTTTGGAGGCAGAAATGACCATATTTGGAGGAGTGAGGAGGCGGGTCTAACCCTTCAACCTGAAAACACTGTCCAATGTGTATGAGACTCGACTTCAGCACTGCTCCCATTGGAGATCAGATCTGTCAATCAAGCTAACAACACCACTAAACCTTCATCTTTTTGATCCTTAATATCAACTTAATTATGTTTTTTTTCATCACATCACTGATAAGAATGATCAGAAGTTGTCAGGTATGTTTGACAGATTATGTGTCTAATAATAGAAGTAAATCTAAACAATGACACAACAAAATGACTTTGTTTGAAAAAATTCATTCAGAATTTCATGATTGAAAAAGACTTTTGAATTTAAATCAGTTGGAACCAGAGTTTTTTTTGAGGCAGGATCTGGAGGTCATTGGGAGACTTGCACTTTTTTGAACTTCTGCCTCATTTTAGAGGCCCAGGTGCTTCGTCCATTTCCATATAGCTACAGTCTGTTTGTTACTTTCAGACAGACTCAGAACTCCCACTGTTTCCAAGTTAACATGTCCTGGATCTACTGAATATTTAAAAATGATACTAGCATTGATCTGCTTTCCTAAATCTCTGCAAAAAAGCAAAGAAGTGTATTTTGAAAATGTCAAAAATGCTCCTTTAATAGAGTAGCTTCTGCATCATGCATTCAGAGGATAATTCAAAACTCAGATGACACAGGAGGTCTCCACATGTTTTAGGTGTGAATACAAACCAGCAAATGAACTAATCCAGAAGCTCGAAGTTGTTTCCTTTTAAACCCAATAAAAAATCTCCTCCCACACCAGTGTGTCCTGCTGCAGCTCAGGTCAAAGCCTCCCATTGTTTTCCAAAACTGCATTAAAGCAGTTGTTGCGACACCAGAAAACACAATTCATCACTTGATGGATGACGATCCCTTTAATTTTTCCTCCCAACGTGGCGTCGTAAAGTCTCGTTCAATTCATTTGTATTGGAAGTAACATCGTTCTACCAGAACTGAGAGTGAAGACATCAATGCACGTCTCTGCCTAAATTTGCCTGCCACTCTGCCTTAAGTTTTTGTTTTGACAGTCAGGAAGAAGTATGTGACAGTGCACTGTAATAGGAAAAATGAAAACGGCGCCCATTAATGGATTTTTTTGAAAACAATAGCGAGCTGTGAGCTCTGGGAGGTAACACAAACCTGCAGAGGAACACACACACACACAGCACCTCCAGACAAACAAACACACCACTGGTGGGCTGAAATGGTGTCTACTGCATGCAGGCAAAAATAAATTACACTGGTATTATCTTTTAAATATCAATACATCATTACTGCATTGATTAAGTGATGCATTTGCAGAAATACTATGAACAAATGAGACCAATTACCAAACTCTGCATTGCATTTGGATTGTTTTATAGCAACAAATGAAGCTCTTTTACAACTTGAAACAAAGAGTAATAAGGAGATTTATTATCTTCCATACTCAGATGAAGCAACCAGGCGTCAAAAACGAGGCAGAAGTGCAAAAAAACTGCAATAATCCTGATTATACTCACAGAATTTGCAAATAAATTCTTTATTTTTGTGACTTTGTGTGGTAAATGTGTCGAGGTCGACTTCAAAGCGGCCGACGCTGGATGAACTGTCAGTCTGCTGGACACAAGTTTCATTCATAATCAGGCAGCCGACGCCTGGTGCGAGCGGTGGG